>QUWT01000491.1:0-85146 GCA_004329165.1 Spatholobus suberectus | reverse complement strand
CTTTGGCTAATGTTATTTCCCTTCAATAATTCTTGATATATATTAAATTTTAATAATTTAACCATTGACTATTTTGACATTATCTCAATGATTATGCACACCAAATTTTAAATAAATTAGACATTTAATTAGATAATCTTATAAAATATATTATATGTTAATTTGAATTTATTTAATGAAGTACCAAATAGTTTTTAAACTTTATAAAAATTTGTAGATTTAATCTATTCAATAAGTTTTGATTCAATGGTTACATCATTTAAATTTAATATATATTAAAAGTTATTGTGTTTACTCTTACAATAACTTGATCTCTACCCTAATATATATATAATATAATATATAGATTATATATATATAAATAAAGAGGGCACTGGTTAAGAAATAAAAAAATAGAAAATTTTTATTGGAAAGTGTAAATAGTCTTCCATAATTTTTAATGCAACACTTCCCATACCTGTGTCTCTGTGTACGTGAGTGGGGGTGGATGAGTGGGTGAGTGATCTAACCCCGAACCTCAATAAATTTCTATTTCCACCCATGCTTTTGATAGGCAAATATGGAGCGCAAGTTTTAGCTTTCGTAACATGAATGGAGTAAAATTGTCTACATTTAACAAATTGGGGCAGAAATGTCATGATGATCTCCATAATAGAACTAGGAGTCTCTCTTAATCAAGGAGAAAAACAGTTCAATACTAACAATGCTAATTCAAATGATATAATTTAATAGTGTCACATTGACTATCTTACGCTTGTACAGATGAGATCACTAATTAACTATATCAACAACTACATAATTTTATTCATGCCTCCCCTTTTCAAAACAGCTTTGTCCTGTAAATTGATGTAAAGCTATTGATGCAAAGCTAAGTATTTGAGGAGGGAAAAATAAAAAGAAAAAAAAAGGACACACAAAGTGCAGGGTAAAACAGAAATGCATAACAAAATATGCAACGAAACTATGCAAGTGATCCCCGTTGCCATCTATAAATCAAAACCATAATTTGCAAAGTGGCGAAAATGAATGAGGGGCAATCACTCAATTCCAGAAGGCAGAATCTCACTTTTATCCTTTTCGTATTTGCTAGCTAACTCTTTGTCCACCAACATTGCAACCTTCTTTTTATGCTGTACTTTCATGATTCCACCTTTCAGTTTTTGATACACTGTTTTCCCAAGCACAACTTTCATACCAGTTATGAGCTCTAACAGAAAAGAATGCTCCAATTTAGTACATATTTGAATTAAAGTTTACAAACATAAATTTAAATCAAAAATATGTTATAAACTCAAGTTTGATAAAAAATAAGTTTATTATAATGTAATTTATGTTTGAATATGTTTTGTTCAAAAATATGTTGACAAAATAAAATTTGTTTAGATTATATTAATCAAAAATACTTTTATACTTACATATATACTACCAACAAAAAATAAATTTTCAAAAGCAAACATGACAAAAGGCTAAATTTAGTGATGTAAAAGTATGTTAGACGCTACCAAATGAAAAACCAAACATAGCCTTAATCATTGTATAAGAAAACTAAGGAAACGTGGTGATAGAAGAAAAGAAAATCTGAAAAGAAACGTGATATTTGATTTAATCGAATTAAATTTCTGAGAAATTAATAATAATAATAAAATCATCGTAAAGAGAAAGTTGACGTTGAGAAGAAAACGTCAGGTAGAGATTAGAGAGAGAACTGTCAGGAAATTTGAGAAGTAGAGGAAAAATGACAAAATTAGAAGAAAATATTTACACTGGGTAGCAAATATAAAGACATCTTCAGGGTAAATGTCATCACTGAGAATAATGAGGGAAATCTAGGAATTATACTGAATGAGAAAAAATTATGATACAAAATGGCAATATGGTTTATATAGAAAGGAGAAAGTAACAACAAACTAGCAATATGTGGCTCTGGCTGGTCAAACTAAGGTACCAATCTTCAAAGCTAACTATACAGCTGGATGATTTACCATTTATTCATCATTACATATGTTAGTCATTTAAATACAATAACTAATCCATATTTACTACTATGATAACTATTACACATTAACTATACAAGGTAGTTTGTTACTTAGGTCACCAAGAAATTATCAAATGTGTAGTTTGTGTATGCAGGCAAGGTTTACCTACGTAGAGGAATTCACATATACAGGCGTATATAACAATTAAAGAAATTGTGTTTTAAGAGAGATTCATCTAACAGGCCTATTGTTATGTAAGTTTCCCTAACATTGAATGGCAATTTGAAGTCATTGTGCAGCTTTAAGCATCAACATTAGGGCCTGGATATGCTGGTAAAACTCATTATACGTTTGTCTACGACAGGACCTCCAACAGTAAAATGATAGAGACTCTGGAATGTTGACCCTTTTAACCCAAGCAACTGATGAACTGCAAAAGAACACAAGATTTTCAATAACTGATTCCAGAATGCAAGCAGTACAGTACAAGCAAATTTTTCACATTTGGGTTTGTTCGAGTATATACTTTCTAATATTTGCATTAGTACAGGACATCATTTCTCCTGAGAATATATCTATATCTATTAGTTAATGGTCTTATTGATGGAGAGCAGTCAAATTTCATTCTTATAATGAGGAGAAACAGTGTTCTATATAATATTCAAGTTCTGTTGCCCCATGATTAAGCATACAAGTTCCACACTGAACAACACTTAAAACTCAAGCTTATCCATCCTTAACACTATTTTCAAATGTTTTTTCCTCTCCTCTATAACCATTTTTGCAGGCCAAAAACAGATGCTTAACTCACCTTCAGACATGTGTCACAACTCAACACTTAACAATTATGTTTCTGTAATACAATTGCTAGATAAAGAACTCAGGATCCTAGAATCTGGTTCTCCATCTAAAAGTACAATCACTACTCTTATAGCAATTAGCAAAACCTTTAATCGTTCAATTGCTATATAAGTGGGAACTCATAGGATCCTAGGATCTTGTTCTCCTCCATCTGAAAAATTTTAACAGGATAACATGCAATTAATGTGAAATACATAACCATGCTACCAAAATATGGTTAATCTCAACAACCTCTGAAGACCCAATCTTTCTGCAATAGAAGACTGATAATATGGCTTTGCTTTTGATCAGTTAACCAACCAATCACGTATCAAGTGTCATTGAGGTAACATATGACTGATCGATTGGGAACTTTTACCAAAATACAGCAAAAGAGAACTTTAATTCCCCAAATACCACACTTCCCACAATATTTCCCAATCTAACATGGTTTACTGTTCACCTAAGAACACCCCCCCCCCCTAGAAACCGACTTCTCACCTCCATTTTTCTTTTTCGGCCCACAGAATTTGGGTCCCCAGGACCCAACTTCTGAAAGGGTTTTTTTTTATTTATGTTATTTTATTTGCTGATTTTGTAAAATCCAGCTATGCGCAAAAATATCAATGCACGCCCAAAATCAACTCATATGTATTGAAATAGACCTCAGAGAATGGGGTCAACCAAAAAAATGTTGGCATGTCACACCCCAGGACATACTAAAAATAAATATCCTAACCGTGCTAAAACGTCAAGCCAACCCCAATGATTTTTATTTCTATGAGAATAATTTTTTTTATTTTTTCTTTTATTGTACTTTTGTTAATTAACCACTTAATCTATTATATAACCACAATTTCAATTTTTTTTCTCATAAATTATCTCATAATTAAAATAATAATGAAAATTAAAAAAATAATAGAAACATCTAATAAAATCAGGAAAAAAAAAGAAATGTTGAGAAGTTGGGTCTAGGGGAACCAAATCCCTAGGGCGGGAAAAAAAAAATATTAAACACTGTTGAGAAGTTGAGTTTAGAGGAGTGAATTTCTAAGAGTGTATAGTAAAAATGTGGTGGTTTGGGAAATATTGTGGGAAGTATTATTTCAGGAAGAGAAATACTAGGGACACACTCTTTTGCACACACTTCCTCTTGTTGGTTGAAATTTATTGAAAATTACAAAATTTTGTGGGTCTCACATCCTATTTAATGATTCTCATGATTTTGTAGTTTTTAATAATTTTTAACCAATAAGAGAGTGTAAGGAGTGTGTTGCTAACACTCCTCTCTGGGGAATTAATGTTTTCTTTTATTGTATTTTGGTAAAAAAGCTGACTGATTGACCATGATCATAAGGTTTAGATTCCACAAGTGGACAGCACCATACAAGGATCAAAACAAATTCATGTCAAAATTCACTCTGCAATCAAGATTTTCTATATTATCTGTAGGATTGTGGTTCTGCTCAAGTAAACAATGACTAAGCGGAAATTATTTTCCTAATGGCTCCAAGGAGGGAATAAATCATATTGTATATTGGTTATATTGTAGTTTTGATCCCTTTAATTTGGACTGTGTGATTTTGGTCTCCCAAGTTTTTTCCAAGTCAACTTAGTCCTTTTAATTTTGAAATTAAGTAAATTTTATCTTGTTGTCAATTGTCTTTACATACACCCTCATTATTTTCTATCCAAATATTTCAGAGTTTGCCATGGATTTGGAATATAAAATAATTTTAAAAATTTAGAAGTCAAATTAATAAAATTTAAAAGATTGTATAAGATGTAATATTAGGGATTAAAGGGAAAATTTTGGATTTTTATTTTATTTTGGGTGAAATTTGATTTATTTTTTTGGGTAAATTTTAATGTTTTAAGAAAAAAAAGATTTTGAACAATTTAATCAATTTAATTTATTAAAATTTTGAATAGAAAATGAGAATTTACAGTGCATTTGGATGAGAAATTTTGAGAGAAATTCAAATTTTAAGTGAATTTAAAATATCATGCATTAAAATGACTTGCTAGAATATCAAATCCAATTTTTTTTATTTTTAAATATGGGAATTTTATAGGGGATTTCCTTAAGCAAAATGAATGAATTTCAAATAAACCAAAAAAGAAGGAATTTCAATGACACAAAAAAATGAAATTTACAAATGATGGAAATTAAATTACTTCATCTAAACAAAGAATTTGAAAAAACAAGATATTTGAATTGTTTTATCCAAACAAAGTATTTCAAAAATGAAAGGAATTCACTTGAAGTAATTCAATTCCCATACATTTTAAATTCCTTGAAATTTTGAAATCTCTTCTCCAAACACTACCTTAAGGATTTTAAGTTGAAGAAAATTGATAGCAAGACCAAATTAACTAATTTCAAAAGTAGGACTTAATTAGCTCGAGAAAAACTTGGGAGACCAAAATCACATTGTCCAAACTCAAGGGACCAAAAGTACAATCAAGCCTTCTATATTCTATATAGTGTTTAGGGATTTCAATTCTTCATTTGCAAATTCTGCAAGCCAACACACAGATGTTGAACTACTTAGTATATGATAAAGATCCAAAGTTGCCATCCTCAACAAAAATTGTGAACAAGTCCATTCTAGTTATCATCGCATCAAGTATGACTGTACTTCAAGTACCATATCCTTAACTAAAATCTAAATGAGTTCAATCTATGTTAAAATGAGAAATGGTTGTAGAAAAAGTGACAGTATAATAACTAAACTCTAATGCTTGTCAACATAATGGAACATAGAAGAATGATGCCAAATTATCAATGCTCACTTGATGTGAAAGTGCAACTGCCTTTAGGTATTAATATTTTTCATATAGAACTCAGTAATAATCAATGATCTTTGCAAGGACTCAGCCAAAAATCAAATATTTAACACAAATAAACTGCCACCAGACCAAAATTCTCAAAGCAATGGTGAGAACAGAGAATCATACCTGGGTCATCAAAGAAGCAACCAATTCCAGTTGCTGAGATTCCAACAGCATGTGCTTCAAGGTACAGCACCTGTCCAAGGACTCCAGTCTCCCAAAATAAGCGTGGATACATCCAGACATTCTTCTCACGCAAAGCAGGTTCCATACGGGCCAACATACCAAGGCTGAAGCAACCATCACTCGCAATGTCCTGCAGTTACATGTGACATTTAAAAAGGGATATGCAATATTCATTGAGTATCAGTCAGATTCTAGTTAGAAATAAGACTATTATTAGTGTTATACAATAAATATGTGTAAAGTCATTTTACATTAGAGATATTAATAAACAGAATAAATCACAAACCCAAATCATTTCTGTCCCTCAAAATCAGTACCTCTTAGTATAATAAAGCATGAAAATAACTTAAAGTTTTGATACCCTCAAATTCAAATTAGAAACTATGATGCTACTAAGAACAAACAGCACTTATTCACTTATTCAATGATAGGGACAAGACTACCAGACAGTACTATGTGTGAATTGTGAAACAGTTAGATATATTACTAAATACTAATCCAGTAAACTGAATTCCAATAATAATTCCTCCATAAAAGCAAAAAGCCAAATTCGAAAACACCTAACAATCAAATACAATAGGAACAAACCCTCAATACTATCATCCTAAATAAAGGGAGACATTTTTTATCTCCTCTCCTCAGTGACTGTGTCTCACAATCTAACTAGAACACTACTTGGTCATGTAACAGCATAATTCAGAGACTTTAAGAAACACCATAAAGCACTGCAAAATTTAAAAGGCACTACATAACCACCAATCGCCACATACCTGGTGGCACGAAAGCTGCTTGGCAAGCTGCCGGCAATCAGATCTAAGCAGTTCATACAGAGGAAGTTCATCAGGGCAGCCCTCAGGTTTGGTCCACAGAAAATCAGGGAGCATAGCCTTCTTCAATTCACCAAAATGACTTTCATTCCTCACCAAGAAATACAAGCCTTGCGGCAACCCCACCACTCTATGCACAAACAAAGCAGCATGCACCTCGGCATCCCACGGAAGCGCCCGGAATGGCAATGCCAGCTGCCTCCTTTGCTTCCCTCCACTCTGGCAACCTGAAGGAAGGCAATGCAACAGAATCTGATAAAATGTATCTCTCCCAATTCTAGTAACTCCATCCATATCAACAGCACTCCTTCGCTTCCTAACAACTTCCCTCACAGTCAACCCCTTATACAAACCCTCCCCACAAACACCACTCCTTCGAAACGGCTCAACTGAGAACCTATCCCCCAATGTCAAAGGCTTCTTCACAGCCTCAGCAGTCCTATAAATAACATCCCAACACACATGCTCTTCGCTAAGGGAATTAGGCTTCCCTTTCCACTCCAACTTATCAAACCCCAACATAGCTTCGCT
The DNA here is from genome assembly GCA_004329165.1 of Spatholobus suberectus. Taxonomy (NCBI): domain Eukaryota; kingdom Viridiplantae; phylum Streptophyta; class Magnoliopsida; order Fabales; family Fabaceae; genus Spatholobus; species Spatholobus suberectus. Next base: position 77,951 of record QUWT01000491.1, on the reverse strand, counting down.
TAACTCTTTCCAATTCACATCAAACCCACCAACCCCACTTGGATAAACCAGCATCACACAATCAGGATGCTCAAACTCAATCTCTGGAATCTTCCCTCTAACAGCACGCGACGGAATCTCAAACTCAGGGAAAACACAAAGCCCCATGAGACTCTTCAACTCCTCACACCCAAGAGAGTCCAAAACCTTCACATCCCAACCAAGACCAGCGGCAGCCATGGCAACCGCACCAATGGCGTGACCAACATCATGGTTGCAGTACCTGAAACCAATAAACCATCAATTTCGTCCCTAAACTATTATTCTCTCTCCTAAGTTGTTCTTAATGTAATAAAACCACTTAAATAATTTCTTTAAGTATAAAATATCCATCATTTCAGTCCCTAGGTTAATGTATGTTTAGTAAAGTTCAATGACAAATTTGAAAATTTTTTTAATTTTTTTTCCCAGATATCTTCCTTCAGAGAAAATCATGTTTCAGATACTGTCAGATACTAAATATGGACACCGGGGGCTAATCCCTTCAACTAGCCCTAACCCCATTGGTAGAATTTTTAATATTTAAGTGACTAGTAAACATGATTTCTAATATTTATAGGTCTACTCAAATAATTTTTTTATACTGGAGAGAGGGGGATAGTTTTAGGACGAAAAAATTGAGTAGTACCTGAACGCACGTTCTCCGTACTTCCAAGCCTCGCGCCAGAAAACTGAGGACAACCCAACAAGGAAGGAATTGGGGGGAAAGAACTTGGGGAAAAACCCAGATGGGATTTTGGCTCTGAGCTCCAAAGAATGCTCCTTTGGGGCATAATGAGCGATAAAAGGGGAATCGGAGATGGTGGGTATGGGCGGGGCAACGATGTAGGCTTCGGTGGGGTGCAAATTGCCGCTACTGGGGTTAACCCTGAGGGACCAAGTGGAGAAGCCGGTGGTTTTCCACGCGGAGAGGGCGAGGGAATCGAAGAGGAACTGGGAAATGGTGGATTTGGAAACGGGGTGCGGAGAGGGGAGAGAGAGGAAGAGAGAGTGGTAAAGTGGTGGTTGTGGTTGTTGTTGTGGGTTTGGTTCTAAGTGGAGGAGAGAGAGGAGAGGGGAGGAGAGGTACCTGCGGAATGGGTTGGGCTGGTTGGCCCAGTCGAGCCCGTGGGGGCCCCGGGCGTAGTGGTTGAAATTGTGCTTGGTTTGGTTGTGGTATTGGAGCACGGGGGAGAGTTTGTGCTTGTGTTCGTCGAGGTTGTCTTGAGGGTGGTGTTGGGGGGTGGATGTGGAAGGAGAAGAAGAGAAGGAGCCCATGGCTTGGGATTGGAATGAGGGGTGGGTGATGGAGGTTGAAGGAAGAAAATGGAAGAGTGGGGTATTGAGGTTGCGGAGAGGAAGAACAGATGACGATGGCATCTTTCAAAGGAGGGAGATTAAAATGGAACTGGATTCTAGAGTGTGCCTTTTGAAATTAAGAAACGGGAAACCAAACAAAAAGAAAACCAAATGAATGTAAGGAGAACTTAATAAAGAAAAGGTTTAATTGCATATTTTGTCATTCATTTTTTATGATTTTGTGAATTTTATTATTTAATTATTTTAATTGCATATTTTATCAATTAATTTTAAAATTTGTATATTTTATCACCTAATTATTTTACTTGTATATTTTACTACTTAATTTTTAAAATTCAACAAAAACATTTTTAAGAGTTTTTTTTTCAACAAAAACGTTTAGAGATTTTTCTCAATATTTTTTCTCTTTCAATTTATTATTTTTATCTTTATTTTTAATTAAATTTTAATATTTTTTTTAAAAAAATTACAATAATTAAAAATAACATTATATTATAATTATCAAAAATTTAAAATATAATTTTTATATTTAAAAATAATATTTTATTATAAATTTTAATTATAATATAATTTATATATTCAAAAATATTTATTTATTATAAATTTTATTTATATAAAATAAACATCATTAAAATACTGTTATTATCGTTTGGATTTAGAATCTCTGCACTACTGCACCAAGGCATTTCACAGTACCCACTATCGTCATTAACCAACAAGCTTCTCATATAGGCTTCACATATTCGCCCACCTGCTATATGTATTCAACTATTCTACACTCGTACAAGAATAGTAAAATACAAATACTACTTGGTGTGAGAATACATATATCCGGCGTGACAAGCTTCTTTGACTTGGTTGAAAACATTTGAAGAATTATTTTGGAAGTTCATCTCAGTCGATCAATTACTCCCCAAGCTATTGATCATGCATTCAGATTGAGCCACAAGAGGAAAGCCTTTGTGTATCGATTAGTATCTGCTGATTCTCCTGAAGAGGAATATCACAGTCATGGTTCGAAATTGCAACGTAAAGGTTTTTTGACTCACTACAACCGTATCGCGACCACATCAGTTGCATTTTTCCACAATGTCAAGGATTGCAATAAAATCGCAACTGCGATTGCAACTACAATTTAGAACCATGATCATGGTACTTGTTTCAAGAAGGAAATTATTTTGAGATTGAGGTTTGAGTGGAATGAGTATATGGTCACTGGTGCAGCTTCTTCTAATAAGGATGATACAGGCTTGTTCTGGATATCCTCTTGAGGAAGAAGAAAAAGAAGACTGTGAGATTACTGGGGAAATGGTGACTCGTGTCATTAACTGAAGGCTTTGTGGGAAAGCTAAATAATGGGAAGGTTAGAAAGATCAAAAGTGCTTGATGAGTGTTAGAGTCAACCCATTTTATCAAATTCCAATTTTCACTTGTTTCTTTGAGTTATATGAAAAGAGACAGAGTTGAAATGAAGCTCTTGGAATTGAAAAAGAAGGTGGATTCTGTTCTGGTGTGATCTTGAGTACCAAATTAATTACTTGTGGCCAAAGATGATAACCAAGTACGACCAAAGTGCCGACCATTGCGCGGTCTCAATTTGATTGGCGCTAAACGGCTGTTGAGCGCGACCAAGGCGTCACATTGTCCATGATGGTGTAATTACCTATCACATCAGATAATGGGTTTTCCCGCAATTATGCATATATATATATATGGAACTTGCGCCCTAGGTAAGGCTAGCACTCATTTTTCTCATTGTTTACACTCTTTGGATTGCCTCACCAACTTAAGTGTCAGAGTGTTCGCAGGTGGCAGCCACCATGTGTTTTTGCTGTGTTCACCCACCGGAAATCTTATCCGCCGTACCACAGTTACCTCACGGTTCACTGCTTGAACAGATTCCATTAGATCAGGAGGAGGGGTAGCACTTTTTTTATATTAACTTGAAATGGACAGTGGATGAGGCAACTTTCAGTTAAAAAGAGGAAGGGTCCTCGAACGGAGAAGTTTCTGGTTATAGCCCAGTTGATCATTTAGTTTTAGAAATAGGAAAGTTATACTGTGACTGTGGAACCTCAACTTTTAAGGTGTGGCTGATGGCCACTGCTAGTTATCAAACATACATGAGTGCCAAATGAGGCAACACCCTCTTGTTCCTGTCCCATCAGGTGGACTTGGCTGGAGTCTTCATGCTTCCAGGTAATCTTTTGCTGAATAATTAGTTTGATTTGATTTAATGCCCAAAACACTAGCTAATGACTAAAAGATGTCTTGCTCAATTTGTTTGATGTAATGCACAAAATTCTACATAATGACTTGTAAAATGCAACCAAAAATTAAAAGAAAAAAGAAACAAGAAAGGAAAACATACGTACATAAAAGTTATCCAGCCATGATGATTTGTTGAAATCTTAATTTGTTTTACATTTTGTTGAGGAGTGTGTACGGTCACTAGGCTATGCCAAAACCATTGTGAAAAGCATGGTTGGTTCCTAAGGCAGATGTGAAGCAGAGCCTCACTGGTTCTGCCTCACTTTAGGTTGTCAGTATTTAACCAACCTTATGCACGGTATTGGATAGTAGAAACTGAAACTAGACTTTTTTAAAAGGAAAGGGTGATATATTTTTGGTAATATGCCTTGGTGCATGTTTGGATTCACATCACGTTGAAATACAAACTAACATAATTTTAGATAAATATTTATATATTTGGTTTTATATTAAAAAATTAATTTTATGTTCAGGATTGATTTTGAATTGAAACAACTTTAAATAGTTTTTGTATTAGATAAAAAAATTTATATTGAATTTTACTATTAACTAGCTTTTAGAAAAACAAAAACATTCAAACATAAATCACATAACATTAAAATCAATTTCACAAACGTTCACTCAAACATATTATACCTACCGGGAATAATTAAGATCTACCGTGATATCAAGTGATAAGAACGAAATGCTACATATTCTAAACTCAACAGTGCCTCTTTGTTTAGTTTTGGATGTTAACTTTGTGGATATTCTGCATTTAATTTACAGTATCCTTGATTCAAAGATGACCATCTCGTAGAACCCATCTCATGTGCTAGAAACAATGCCCTTTAGCAACAAGGAGCAGCAGGATAAGCTCAATTGCTATGAAGAATGTGCCTCCAATTACGTTAAAGAAGCTCAATTTCTCAGATAATACCAGAAGAAAATGTTGCCTTTCTGGCTTCAAGGCAGCAAATTATTAAGTGGAAAATAAAATGGTAAATTGCCAAGTTAATTTTTCTGTTTATACGTTTATAATCCAACACTTGATGATTGTGCAATAGCTTTATCTTTCTTCTGTACGTGCATTTTCTTGTTCCTACTGGTTGAGATTTGAGAAATTGTAGTGGCCAATGATTTATGGATAGTACGGGATCTGAGTATAAATGACAGAGAATACACTCAGAGGGGGTCTCGCTGGTTCTTCTGGGATCCAACCTCAAACACCTATTTGATTTTCTCTGGAGACAACACTTTCTTCTTCCTTCCCATTGGCACTCACGAAACACAACACTTACAGAGAGGCACTGATTTTTGGCTCACCCACACTAAAAATCTCCCAAACCGTCTTCTCTTTGGCGGAGGCTCTGGTTTCCTCACCAAAACCGTGGTAGTTCCCTGTGAGCCTCCATGAATTTGACACAGATATTTAGAAAAACTTAAGTTCCACATCGACTAGAAATAGTTTCAAGATAACATATATAAGTTGGGAATAATCCTCACTCTAAATTAGCTTCTGGAACTAAGTTAAATCCAAAATCAAATTATAAGAACAGCACCCTCACACGCAGCAGAAACCCAGCCAGAGGGGAATAAGCTCACACACACACATTCATGGACTCTCCTTTTCATCACTCACTCACACGTTACTGAGAACACACGCAAGCTTCGTCACTAGTTAATCCTTGTTATAACACATACCCACCACACACGTGACGTGCGTCCTTGTCTCATACATTAGTGAATATAGCTGCTGGTTGCTTTTCTTCGGTTGTTGCCCATTGAGTAAGTGCAAATCAGTTGGTCAATTATTTAATAGCAAACTCTTCAAATGCTAGTGTAATATGAATAATGATCAATGACCAACCGAAATATTCCATCGAGCGTCTACCCGAAAATGTTTTAGTTAATTTTATTTCACAAATAATTAAGAGTGAATGAATGTAATTATATATAATATATAATTATTCGTATGTGGTTAATATTAACTACTTGTAAGACAAAATTAACTATTGTTAAATATTTTAATAAGCTCATAACATTATTAATTACTTATAAGATAAAGTTATAACCATTATTAGACATTTCAATAATATTATGACACTATTAATCCTATATTGATAGTTATATACAATCACATTATTTAGAGTCTGTTTGGATTTCTTTATAAGCATTTTTAGGAGAAAAAATAAGAAAAAAAAATGAAATAAAGTCTCCAAAAATTAAAATTAGTTTATGCATAAGTTAAAATCAATTTTTGAATAAGCTAATAAAGAGAGCTTCTACAAATTAGCTTATGTATTAATTTTAGCTTTTTGAGAAAATTATTTCATTTTTTCTTCTTATTTTCTCCTCCTATGAGTATTTATAGAGAAGTTTATCCAAACATATCCTTATTCTTAACTATCTGTGAGACAAAGTTAACCACATTTGCATATGTAGTTAATCACGTGTGATGGTTAATAATCACATGACATTATTAACCACTTCTTATGCAGAATTAATTACTATTAAATGTTTCAATAACCTCATAAAACTATTAATCACATATCAATAATTATATATAATTGCATTTACTTACGTCTAACCACCATATTTATATACGTAATTAACCACATTTTCTGGGTAGACGTCAGGTGGTAAATGTTAGTGGTAGGATAATCAATACTTATTATCATGTGTAGCTAGTGATGTCAAAATGGGTTGGGCCCGATGGGCCAACTCACATAACCCAATCAAACGGATTGGGTTGGGTTGGGAATTTCAACCCTCCAACTCGCTTAACCCACCAACCTAATGAGCCAAATGACAAATTGGGTTGCATTGGCCAGTTGGATTAACCCTTTGGATTGTTTTATTTTTTTTTTCATTATATTATCTTAGGGTTTTTACACAACTTAGAGAGATTGTATTATAGTTCATGAAATATTGAAATTTTATAACTCATGGACTAAATTAAAGTTCATTCTTTAAAGTAAATGAGTAATTGAATTTATAATTTCTCTTTCTTTAAATATATGGAGTCCCAAAAAGGTAAATTTTATAGCTCTTGCACTAAATTAAATGTTTATAACATTTTTTTAAGTTATATTTAATCAAAAAATTTAGGAAAAATTTAAAACAAATAGAATTATTAAAAATTTTATAATATTTTTCTTTTTTTTTAATGAATTGGCAGGCAAACACAACCCAACTCGTCAACCCATCATAAGTTTGGGTTGAATTGCGATTTCTAACCTAATCAAAAATAGAGTCAACCCAATTCAATCCATATTTTGGCCGGTTGTAGGTTGAATTAGGTTGATCCGTTTTACACAACTATGCGTAACAGCCCTTCTGCGTCAAGCCTCTGGTATTTTTATGCAAGCATTCCATCTTTTTTATTTGTCGTTTTGTCTTTACGTCTTTATTTCTTTTTATTTCATCTATCTTATGTTGCTCTGCGGGCCTTAATTCGTGAACATTGGCTCTTTTTTTTCATAATAATAATAATAATAATAACTATTTACCAGAATAATAGAAAAAAAAATTATTTACTAAAATAGGTTGTTTCAGCCATGCTGGTATTTGACGTTGAATGATTATACATAAGGCGCTCACTCGTTGGGCATCATCGGTGGCTCAGTAATCAATGCAGAAGGCGCCCTTTTGGTGCCACACGTTGTGTGAAAATTTTGCAAGGAAGACGCTGGTGCCACAGGTGCCATTTGTTTAAAGAAAAATACTTATGTTATAAAATTAAAATTGGTTTAATACATTAAGAAAATAGTTTATATTGACATTGTAAAATAATTTTACACTATCATTTAATCACAAACTACTATTTATTGTAAATTTGTTAACTTTTATAATAAATACTTTAAAAGTCATACTAACAGTAAATTTTAATTGATTGACAGTGTAAAACTTTTTATACTGACAATATGTGACCATTAAACTCTAATACATTTATAGGTTTCTAAATTTTTAGAAAATTTTAATTAAATTCTTAAACTAAAAAAATTGTAATTAGATATTTGATTTTTAAAATTTTTGTAATTGAGTTTCTAAAATTAGTTTATAGCAGCTTAAAACTGTCAAAATATTTATAATTTGTGACAATTTTATTAACTTCAATAACTTGATTATAAAAATTTAAAAATCAAAGATTTAATTATAAATTTTTTTAATTGAGAAACCCAATTAAAATTTCTTAAAAAATTCAAAAACATAAGAATGTATTAAACTTTAAAAATTCGTTCTCGACTTGATTCAGTTGTACTTATGCCAAGCGCGTGAATTTTACCGCAGAAGGCACTGCCTTGATTAGCGCCACCCTTTTAATCAGATTTCGCGCTCTGATTGAGGCTTTGAAGTGACTTGAGGCTCTGTATTATTTATCCCTTCAATTTTATTTTATTTTCAACTGCTCTATCCCCCTTCCCCGCCGCCCCCCCTTTTTTTTGTTGATACAACTCTCCATCCTAAACACACGCATCTAAGATGAATAATGAATTTGAATAATAATATTTCTTATAAGCTTTTTTTATCAGCAAAAGCCTATTTTATTAAAAGATATTATAAGAATTTTCCTAATTCATAATATAGAATATTCAGAATTTTCTTATCAATAAAAGACTGTTTTATTAATTTTATGTTGTAAAGTGTGAGTTTGTGGAAATATTCACAATTTTGATTTTGAATTAGTTTGATTTTGTAAAATTAATTTTAATTAAAACTGTGTTTAAAATAAAGAATTATATTTAAAAACTTTTATCTCAAAAATAAGTTTATAGTAAAACTCACTAGTGCCTTTTTTCTTTTTCCTTTTATCATTTTACTTTTGGATGAAAATTTTTGTTTATATTTATCTATCCATTTGTTTTGAAAACTAGACTGGACCGATGTAGTGTCTGGTCCAAATAAATCATAAAACCATCTTTGAGAAAAATTGATCAAAGAGTTGGAAAACATGTCAAAAACTAGTAAAAAATAACAAAAAATTGGTTTACGACATATCAATAAAATATGTTTAATAAGACATCATTTTGATTTTTTCTCAAAAAAAAAATGAAAAATTAGCTTACAATATTTGTCATTTTTTTTTTGTTCTAGATGTAAACCTTTTATTGTTAATGGACACTGTTGTGTATTATCAAAATTTAAACACAAATATTATGATATATTTGATTTGGATTTTTGTGTATATTTTGAATTTTTTTTTTGAGGTGGTTTATATTTTGAATGTTAAGAACCTATAACATGGTGTTTTATTTTTAGTTTTTAATGTTATAAAGTTATGGTATTATATTTTTTTTAATGATACTTTATGTATTATTTAATTAGATTTTTTTTTTTAGATATAGTAAAAAAAATTTGATAATTTTTTAAAGTACAAAATTTATAAGTTATAAATGTTTTGAATTTTTTAATATATACTGATTCATGTAATTTGATTAATGACTATCGAGGTGGATTGGAATGGAGGAAAAAAGAAATAGAAAAAAAGAAAGTGTAAAGAGAGAAAATAATATATGTAATAAAAAAGGTAAAGAAAAACATGAAGAAAAATAGATTGGAAGTGACATTAAAGAGAAAATGAATGTATGTTTATAATCATCCATGCAAATATTAAATAATATAATTATTATCTATGTTCGTGTCAAAATTATTATCAATTCACTAATATCACCTCCACTATAATTTTTTATTTATTTAGCACTGTTTTAAAAGTTAGTTAAAAAAGATACAATTAAAAAAATAAATTTGAGGCCCCACCCGTTAAGAAGCAGGAAGAGAGCAACATCACAATTAAATAAGAAGAAGGACGAGAGCAACATCACAATTAAAAAAAAATAATTGAGGCCCCACCCGTTAAGAAGAAGGAAGAGAGCAACATCACAATGTTCTCACTCGTAGGCTAATTAAGATGTTCCTAATCCTCCATTGATTGATGTGACATCATGAGTAATGAATAAACGAAGGGAGTGTCTTCTGTGGTAAAATTTAATCACGCGCGTGGCACAAGTACACTAAATCAAGCCGAGAATGAAATTTTTATTTTAGAACAGAAGTATTTTTGTTACACAAGTGGCGCCTATGACACCAGCGCCTTCCGTGCAAAATTTTCGCAACAAGTGGCGCCAAATAGAGGGGTGCCTTTTGTGTTGGTTACAGTGTAGCCAGTGGCGCCCAACAAGGGAGCGCTTTATGTATAACCATTTCACGTCAGAATTCAATGTGGTTGAAACAATTTATTTCGGTAAATAGTTTTTTTTCCTGTTATTTTGATAAATTGTTTTTTTTATTATTATTATATTGGTAAAAAAAAGCCATGAACATTACGTTGCTTGTGGAAGCCTGAAAATGATGCTTCACTTTGTTTTAGTTTGTATTTTACTGAATTATTAGCATAACATGTGTAATACACACCATAAAAGTTTATTTTATATGATTAAAATTTTTAATAAATAAATATTTTTGAATATATAAATTATAAATATTTTTAAACATATAAATAATATTTTAAATTTGTGATAAATAATTTATATTGTAATATAAGGTTATTTTTAATTATTAATAATTTTTTGAAAAAAATTAAAATTAATTTAAAAAATAAAGATGGAAAGGAAAACTTGAAGAGAAAATAGGCTATGCATCGAGATAATATAAAGCAATTTTATATTATCATCCAATTATAAACCATTATGTATAATAAGTTTGTTGACTTTTACAATAATTACCTTAAAAATCATACCAATGATGATTTTTGATTGATTAACAATGTAAAAGTTTTTAGGGTTAAATATGTTTTTGATCCTCCAGAAATTGACCCGTTTTGATTTTAGTCCTTAGAAAATTTTTTTCTTGAATAAAGTTCCCCAAATATTAAAAATACTCTAGTTAGATCCCTGTACTAAACTTTGTTTAACTTTTTTGTTAAATGATTATCACATCAACATCACAGTCACCGTTAATTTGATGATGTGGTCGTCCATGTCAACTGTTATGTCTAGTTCAAATTAGTAACATACTTTTTGAATAAAATTAATACATGATTAACCCTAAATCATAGATTTTTTTAACCCTAAAGCAAAAGTAATTACTCGATTTTTTATTAAAAATTATATCTGGGTACTTCAAGTAATAAAATACTTTATTTGGAAGCTGATGCGACTATCATTTAACAGAAAAATTTAGCACAAGGATCAAATTAAGGTGTTTTTAATATTTGAAGGACTTTACAGAAATTTTTTTCTAAGAACTAAAACCAAAACAAGTCAATATTTGAAGAACTAAAAACATATTTAACCTTTTTAAGAATAAGAGCTTAAATTTATATTAAAGGAATTAATTAGAAATAGTTGTTTCTATAAAGAAAAAGAATTAAATGAAAAAAATATAAGTAAGCAAATTTGGAACTGGATTTTAAAATGACACATATGGCGTACTGAGGACAAAAAAAAATGTAAAGAATAACTTATATTTAAGAATGACGATGTTAATTTAATATATAAAAGTTGATATATTATAAATCGGTCATAACCAATTTATTTTGGTCTGTGTACAATGGATTTGGATCTTTTGAGTACGCATGATATATTGGATTCAATCCCAGGATTTATGTGTATAGAAAGAATATATATATATATATATATATATATACTGTATTATGAAAGATTAATCTCTTATATACTATATAAGAAAATACATAGTAAAAAGAAAATAGTTATATTATTACGTATTAATCATAAAAATTCATGGTCTTTTTTTTTTCTGTGTATAATAGTTAGATTAAGGTTGAAACTTATGACCTCATACATATTACAGCTTTTTAACTATAGTAGTAAAAAAAACAATTTATCAATCTGGTTTGTTTTAGAAAAGGGGCCGGTACATATATACACAAGACGCATACTCAGTTGGCGACATGCGTATTGTAATAGGAGGCGCCAAGTTGGCGCCTTGCATTTAATAACTTTTTTTATATATATAATAGGTCAGTTGGTGCCTCTCATTTAAATAATTTTTTTTTTGTTATTACAAGAGGCGCCAACTCAATTCATGTTTAAAATAATTTTTTTTATGTAACTTTTTTTTACTACCCCAATTTAATAATTTTTTCGTGTTAACACAAGTCTTGCGTTTTAATTTTTTTTAATTATATAAAAAAATTCAAAAGGCATGACTTTTGAAGGCAATAAAAGAACAATTCAAATAAAGCGTGACATCAGTTATGATGTGTTAACTAAAAAAATTTATAATAAATTGAATTTGTCAACACATCAAACTATTTCTAGCTTAACTTGTAGATATTTGACATGCCAAAACCCAATCACATATTCATGTGTTCAAATATGTGATGATGAAGATATTGAGTGTATGATTGATTCGTTTGAACAATTTGTGATGATTATTCTTGAAATATATGTTGATGTTGACACTATTGGTTCTTCTTCATTACTTGCTGAGATAGATTATACCCAACCTCATATGTCTATGGATGCAAGAACTAGTTCATCTCAGTAGGAGTTTAACCATGTTGTTGAACGTCCAAAGTTGAATGATGACACGAAATTTAAATGTGAGCCTCGTGTTATATAAAAAAAAGTATCTAACACGAATTTCTTTTATTAAACTGGTGCAGTAAAAAAATTATATAAAAAAATTATTTTAAATGCAATGAACTAACTGAGTTGGTACCTCCTGTTATATATTAAAAAAAAATTAACGCAACACACCAACTAAGTTGGCACATCCTATTATAACAAAAAAATATAATTTAAACACAAGGTGCCAACTGTCAACTAAATTGGCGCCTCCTATTATATATAAAAAAAAATTATTAAACGCAAGGTGGTAACTCGCATCCTGTTACAATACGCATGCACCTCATGCTTATATGTACCTGACTTTTTGTCTAAAACAAACCAGATCAATAATTTTTTTTTTATTTTAATAAATAGTTTTTTTTTACTACTTTACTTAAAGAGCCTGACAAGTCTCGTGTAACATGCCACGTGAACCGTTGGACATTTTTGAAAAAATAATAAAGTCTGTCACGTGGAATTTGTTAATTCACGTGACCACTTCTTTAAAAATTAAAAAATTCTTATATTTATTTTTTAATGTATTAGAAATAAAAAGTAGAGTGAGCCCTCGTAGCTAGTACAGTGACCTAGTTGTAATCAATCAATGCAATGCAAAATAGATTCATTGTTTCTTTTTTTTTGGGCCACTATATAAAACAACAAGGTTTTGTTTGGAAGAGAGTAAAAAAATAAAGTTAATAAAAATAGGTAAGAAATAAATTAAAAAATAAAAAATAAATAAATAAAATTTTAAATTATTTGATTTAAAAAAAATAAATAAAAAATAAGAGACAAATAAATGAATAAAAATAAAATAAAAATAAGTAATAAAACTTACAAAAATTTTAAAAACTTTCATGTCATTTTCATTTAACCAAATTATAAAAATAATTTAAAAATTTCCTTATGCACCTCTTCTTTCCATTCAACCAGGACATAAATTAAAACGAGCCACAATAGTCTCAATCTTGTTAAAAACTGACATAGTACGGAACAAATATATGACTACATCAATCCTTTGATTTTTCCACATCAATTAATAACGTCACTTATAAAACAATAGCCGAGGACAAAATTTTATGATGCTCTTATTTTATGTCAGTATAATATGAAGGGGATTTTTACTACGAACCTTTATCATTTTTTATTAGAAAACTTTACCATTCTAATTTCATTCTTCATTATTTCCATATAAACAAACAATATGTAAATTTCAATGAGAAATATTTTTCTATTTCTTTTATTAAGTCTAAAACTTAATGGATGTTTCTTTTTACTATTTTTTTAAGAGAAAATTTGTTTTGTTTGTACAATTAATCTACCCAACACGTTGCCAACGTCCTGTCATCTCAAACTCAATTTCAACATAATGTCTCTTTCGCATCCAGCTGTGGAGCAGGACGATTTACATCTCGATTTGCGTTTCTTCAAGCTAGAGTCCAAATTATTACCGATTCCTTTTTTTGTTTTTATAAATATCACATATTCCTTTCATTGTTCTTTTACTCTCCACGTGCTTTATCAAACCGGAACCATACATTGTACATAAGTCAAAATTATGAGCTGATCAAATTGAATCATTTTTACAAATTATTTATCAATTTGAAACTCTTGAAATATATTGATTAGTATTTTCAGTACTACATCAATTTTTTTATTTTTTTTAATTTAACTCTGAAAATATCAAGTAACTACCACGTGAAATACTTCACTAGTTGTAACATTTTTTGAAAACACTACTATCATTAGAGTATTCCACATATTAACCACTTGGCAAACAATTAATAGTGTTAGTGACATGTGTAGAATATTCTAGTATCACTAGCATTGTCATTTTTTCTTAAAACGGTAAAAAAAATTAATTTTTAATTTTTTTAAAACAAAACAAAAAGTAACATGTGTAAAATATATTAGTATTACTAGTATTTTCACTTTTTTATTCTTTTTTAAATGGTAAAAACGCTAGTAATTTTCGGTCTGTCGTAGCTCTGCTGCAGTCTCAGTCCTACGCCCACAGTCCACACCTCTGTTGCAAGTTGCAAATTGAAACCATTTACATTTATTGTAATGGGGCACTTGCGTACGACAAAAGAAGACCTGAGTTGTCCTTGTGTTGTGTTATATATTAGTAGTAAATTATCTTTTTATTTTTGTACTGTTTTATAAAAAAAAAAAAGTGAAACACTAATACTACTAACTTTTTTATCCTGTTCATTTAAAAATAATAATAAAAAAGCTAGTAATACTAACATATTTTACTTGTATCATCTTTTTCTCTATTTTAAAAAAAATTAAAAATTAAAAACGTTAATAGTACTAACATTTTTACCGTTTTTTAAAAAAAATAATAAAAATGTGACAACAATAGTGGTAAGTATATTCCACACGTGTTACTAACATTATTAACTGTGTGTGAAGTAGCTGTCATGTGAAATACTACAGTGAGAGTAGCATTTTCAGTTTTCAAAAAACATTATTGTCACAGGATATCTCACGTGGTAACTATTTGATATTTTTGAAATTAAATTAAAAAATAATAAAAAAGTTGACTGTAACACTAAAAACACTGATTAAACTAGTATTTTTTAGCGTTGACTATTTTACTTTAATAATATATTTCAAAAGAGTCTCAAATCAATAAATAATTTATAAAAATAATTCAATTTGATCAATTAGCTTAAAATTATGTGTGTCTGTCTTTTTTTTTGGGGGAGGGGGGGGGGGGCCGGGGGATACGTGTCTCTGTGTATCCTATCCTCAGACAACAAATAAGAGCAAGATTTTCCCACAGACCACACACACACCGTAGATGCGCCTAAAAGCCCAAAATATCACTGGGCATTTTTTTTCCCAAAAAACACACTTCAGAAAAATATTTTCCTAATTGACACACTTTAGAAATTATTTTTCAAAATGCCACACTCTTGATTTTAGTTGGATTTTCAGGTTTTCAATTCCCGATTTCTCAACATCAAGTTTAAATTATTATTTTTTTCAAAACCCGTTAGAAATTTGGGGTTTTGATTTCTAAACGGATTTTCCTTCTTTTTTTTAACTAAAATATGTTTGTTTAGTTAACTTGATAATTAATTTTAATTAATTAGTTAGTTTTAAGTGTTAAATTGAGAACTAATTGTTGAAAAAAAATCCAGTTTGTAATTGTAAAAAATACATTATTATTAATTGAAATTTTGCTCACCAATTTACATTATTAAAAAATTATTAATCAAATTAATAAATAATTGAGGTAATTAATTCAAATTAATAAATTAGAAAAGCTACAATTGTGATAAAAAATGAATATAATTAAATTTAACAAATAAATGAATAATTGGAACCAATTAATCTTTGAAGTGGTGTTCAGTCTCACACAATGGTGGCCGTTAGTTTATTGGAAGGTTTTGACAGGGTTGTCCTTGTTGTCGTATTTGTTGTTGTTCATCATTAAAATTTTGCTAATCTAAATTTAAATTTAAATTGGTGGAAGTAATGACTGATAATGTGTAAAATCATCAATGTACAATGCTGAAGAACTATCAACTTCATGTTGGTGAAACGATGAAATGTCAGATGAGTACATGTTTTGTAGTGGCCAAATTTCAAGGCAACCCGAATAAATTAATTACATTTATTTTTTTAATCACAATTGTATTTAATTAGTTTAATTTATAATATTTTTAAATTAATTTTATTATTTCAACATAATGTTTGAATTTATTAATTTGAATTAATTACCTCAAATATTTATTAATTTGATTAATAACTTTTTGTTATGAATATTTAATAGTGGTTGTCCATATTTATTGTAAATTATGACTATTTATATTTCGCCTTAATACTATTAAACCATTTGTAATCGTTCAGTTACAGTTTGTGAAGTGTGAAAAGGGCGCACAAGAAGGGGGGGTTGAATTGTGCGTTTTAAATTTTTACTAAAACTAGATCAACAAGAACGTTTTTAAAACGAAGGAGTAGAGAGAAGAAAAACACAAAAGATTTTATACTGGTTCACTCAAACTGAGCTACGTCCAGTCCCTTCACCCAGAAGGTTTCTACTAACCAATCTTTGGTTACAAGTATTGTTCGTGGCCTCTTCAGGCTTTACAACGCAATCTACCCAGATTGCTTAACCCAAGTATTCTTTTTACACTAAGCCTCTCCAGGCTTTCACAACGCTCAAGAGTTTTACAAATAAAAGATCAACTCACGTAGTGAGGATTTGAAAACTTAGACTCAGGATCACTTTGAGGGTTTTTACACACAAAAAATTGGCTATCGTCCACTGGACGCTCTTAACAGAATATCACAGAAAGAATGTGTACGTTGTTGTTTTAACAAGTTTTTTTTTTTTTTGCCTATATTTTTTCTCTATTTCGCTTTCTGTTGATGCTCGTATATATACGATCTTCAGGAAAGAGATCCGTTATAGATAACTTGTCTCTTCACGTGATGAGGCGCGTGCAGACTAACTTTTCAGAAGAGTCAGGCGTGGCAGTTGAAAACTTGCACGACAATAGAAGTTTCAGGGGTGCGCTAACAGTCTGTGCTTCTGAACTTTCTTCATCTGTCTTGTCGGCTTGATAAGTTGACTTGCTTTATCCATTTTGCTGTGCTTTTGTACTGACTTGATGTTGATGCTTCAAACCGTTTTGAACGTTGGTTCACTGAAGTGGTACTTTGTAGGTTTTGAGGTGGATAGCCATGATTGTTTTTCATAATGAAAAACTTGATCGTTTGAATATATGATCCTCGGGATTTGGACGATCGCCTTCGGTATGTTTATCTGGATGGTCTTTGATCGCGTCTACTGGACGGTCTTCAAAGTGTCTACTGGACGGTCATTATTGCATTAGCTGGACGGTCATTATTGGCGAGTCTTCGTCTTTCGCTGTGATAGGGTTAGTTTATACACATAAATACAAACATTAATAAGCTTTGTTATCTTCAAAACATGAGGGTTTAGACGCTTCTACGTCTTTGATTCCAACAGTTTGTACCTACAAATATGCTACTCCATTACTGGAAATGATACAAGGAACTCTCCATTCTAGCCATTCTCTTATTCTTTCTATGTTTTATATTTTATCTTTTCTACTTTTGAATTTCTATATTTTTATGTTCATTTTCATAACACATTATCAGCACGATTGTCTTTCCTCTCTTAGTTATATTCACTCTTGGCATTGCAAGCTGCAAGAAAAATCCTCGTTTCTATTGAAAAAAATAATCATATTTTTGATTTTATATTTCAAGGTCAATTTCTTTCTCTCTAGTCATATTTTCTATACTACATGTTTATTAATATATTGTTGTATTGTTTATATGAATGTAAAATTCATTAAGATGCAATGTGTCCTAAAGACACTATCAAATAAAAAAATTCTAAGAATATTTTTGCAATGGGTCTTGAAGACACTATCAAAAAATAAAATTTTACGAATATTTTTTCTAACTAGAAGTGAGGCAATAATGCAAAAGTGAAAAAAAATCTCACCAGAAGTTGAAAAATAGAGCAAAAAAAAGAATGAAAAGAAAAGAAGATTTTTTCTCACCAGAAGTGAAAAAGTATTGTGAAAAGAAAAAAGATGGACAAAGAACATGAAAATACATTATGTGTGATCCTTTCTTCAATATTGTTAGAAGCACCAGATGTTTGTTCAATTATTATGTTAATTTTTATATCAAGTTAATATTTGAAATCATTTTACGTTGTTTTTATATATTGGAATATAGAATCATATTTTGCTTATGATGTGTTTGATTTATTTTATTTAAACAATAAAACGAAATTCTATTAAGAGAAATAAGAGTTGTGTTAATAATGTATAAATTTGTAACATAATATATTTTACTAATTTTTATAAGGATTCTGTGGATAATATTATATACCATCCATATGTGTTTCTAATATGAGAGTTTTCTCTTTATTCTCATTTATTTGAAAAGTTTCTCCATCATTAACGATTACATGAATAGATTGCAATAAACATATATTAAGTGATAAATTGTATGTATTAAACACTTGTAATTGGTTTTATATTTTTGTCTATTCATAGTTATATTGTTGAGGGAAATTTGTTTGTATATGTTACATTTCATCTATTATCAATAATGACTCTATCAATTGCAAAAAAAATAATGTCTTATGCAAGTTAAAATTATTTCATTGAAATAGTTTTAATTGTAAGCACAAACTTATTATAGGTTAGTACATTATACATTATTTATTAATTAATGAAAATTAGATATAAAGGAATTAAATTCTTTTAACGTAATTAAAAAAATTGTTAGCACATTTATTTATATTGTTTTATTATATTTGATAATAATACATTATATTTTTATGTTCTTGCATTATAAATCAAAATTAATAAATATTAATTAAGTTAATATCATGTTGGTTAATTACGTTAATATATTTGGTCATTTGATAACATTCAGATTTTTAATTTATTGTTATGTTACAATTTATTTTTATAATCATTTATAATATATTAAATGTTTATAATATGTTATGTGTTTTCATAATGTTATATGTCTATTGTTATACCACTGTTAAAGATAATTTTCAGTGATCTTTTTTATCATTTTATTATTATAAGTTATAGTGTAAAAAATCCACTTGTTATTTGAAATAATTTAAAAGAAAAATATGACCACTAAAAAAAATGTGATTCTTTCAAAAGTACATATGATTGAGTTACACGGTTGCTTATAGTTAACTCTAATGATTGATATTTTCACGTGTCCTACTTCCTTCCCGAAAAGATAAAGTAAAGTTGTGTTGGAATATGTCTTCACATGTCTTTAATTTCCATATGAAGCAATTTTAATGGGACATGATGTGACCAAAAATTTAATTACCATTATATTATATTGATTAAAAGGACTGAAATAAAATAGAGTAAATACTCAAATCGAGCCCTTCAAAGATACATAGGACATCATGTTTTTCCTCCAAAGATTATGTACGTCTTTATAGCATAAAACTATAGTGAATTTGGGGATTAAATTGGTGTCCGAAGATAGATTGAGAAGATGTCACTTCTAGAATTAATCATTTATTAATTTGAAATTGTATGGGAAAATAAATATCGATAAAATATGTTAGGAATATATTCTTCATTTTCATGCATTAAATGTGCTCCTATAGTAATAATATTGAGAAAAAAGAATTTAAAATATATTTTGAGTTAATTTCTTATCACCTTGTGGATAAATAAAATAATGATTTTTATAAAAAATCATAAGACTTATTCGTTTAGCACTACTCCATTCCCTGAAGTGAATGTAGCAACATATGTGTTTTTATAAAATAATTATTTGAATAATTGATTTTTAATATATGAGTTTTAATCATTATTTCCAATTTTACCATTTTTATTAGATATGATTAACACTTATTATTCGTGACTTGAATGTTCTAAATTGATTTGAAATTATAATTTAATAGATATTAAATGGTAAATGATTTTAATTTTAAGTTAATTACAATTCAATTTATTTTTAATATAATCATTCCAATGTTTTGAAGCTGACATCCAATAATGTATTTCTCTTATTTAGTAATGCAATAAGTTAATGTTAGTACTATATTTGATACTGAAAAAGATAATTGAAGGCTTTGGAAGAGCTAATATATTTTTATTTAAAGGAAAACAATTACACATTATTATTGTATTATATTCTTTCAAGTTTTATAGAAACTTATTAAGTTTCAAATGTGATAAATGTTTTTATATCATGAGACTTAGACCAAGAAATGTATAAGAAAAATTACACATTTTTCATCTAGTTTGTACTACACGTATATTAGTACAAATTGAAACACATGATATTGTAAACCAGAGGTTTACAAATCTAAATAAGTTTATTATTTGGCATAATCGGTTTGGGCCATCCCAGATCTATTATGATGCAAAGAATAATTAAAAATTCATGTGAACACCTATTGAAGTGCCAAAAGATTCTTCAATTCAATAATTTCTTATGTATTATTTGTTCCCAAAGAAAGTTGATAATTTGACAATCATTAACAAAATAGAGAATGGATTTTCACATTTTTAGAATGTGTGTAGGGTGATATTTGTGGACTAATACACCCATTATGTGAACCATTTAGATTTTTTTTTTAATTGATGCATCAACTAAATGGTTGCATGTTTGTCTATTGTCAACTGGCCACCAAGCGTTTGTGAGATTGCTTACTTAATTAATCTGACTTATAACTCATTTTTTTTTCAAATTATCCAATTAAGAAAATACGTATTGATAATGTCAGTGAATTTACATATAAGGCTTTCAATATGACTATTAGAATCGATACTAAACATCTTGTAGCATATGTTCATATACACAAAATGGACTTGCAAAATCATTTATTAAGCGTTTAAAATTGATTGCAAGACCATTACAAAACTTCCAATTTATATTTGGAGACATGCAATCTTGCATATTGTGGTATTAATTTGCATTATGCCAACAAGTTATCATAAGTCTTCCCTTTTGCAGTTGATTTTTGGTAAGCAACCTAATATTTCCCATTTAAGTTTACAGATGCGTTGTATGTTTTTCAATTGTTGCACCACAACACACTAAGACAAGTCCTCAAGAAGGTTGGGAATATATGTTGGGTATGAATCTCCATTTATAACAAAATATGCTGAATATCAGCAAAAGATTTATTTCTGCCTCGGTTTATCGATTGTCATTTGAATAATTTTTTCCAACATTAAGGGGAGAGAATAAGCAATTGGAAAAGGAGATTAGTTAGAATGAATTATCATCTTGAACCTCGAACGAAATGATGTGAACCAGAAGTTCAAAGATAATTCATTTACCAACTGCTAATACTCCAATAAAAATTGATGTCCCTGTTGGATAATCTAATATTGTAAAACGAACCTCAAACACACATGAAGCGTTATATACCCGTTGGTTCCAAAGATTAAAATCCTCAAATAAGAAAAGGAGCTAAAAGGAAAGATGGCCAAATTGAGGATATGAAAACTTCAAAATATTCTTCTAACATGATTAATATTTTAGTTCCAGAAAAACTTGGGTACCTGAGAAATCTCAAAGTATGTCATGAATGAAATACAATGGAACCAAAATAAAGTCAACGTTGACTATGTGTTTACAAATATTGTAGCGCTAAATGTTATTAATGATAATGAGGATCAAGATCCAAAGTCTATTAAGAATTGTAGACAAAGAAATGATTAGCCAAAATAGAAAGACTTAATTGAGGCGGAATTAGACTTGCTTGCCAAGTGAAAGGTTTTTGGACATGTAGTCCTTCCTGAAGAAGTAAAACTAATTAGCCTTTTGGACCCGAAGTCCGTACATCTAAAGATGTAAAACTAATTAGTTTTTGGACTCATAGTTTATATACTTGAAGATGTAAAACTAGTTGGTTTTAGGACTGTAATTTATACACTTAAAGATGTAAAACCAATTGGATACAAATGTGTTTTTGTGCAAAAAAATGAAATGAGAATGGTGAAATTATGAGATATAAAGCATGAGTTGTTGCTCAAAGATTTTCGCAAAGATCTAACATTGATTTTAAAGAGACATATCCTCTTGTAGTGGATACAAATATTTTCAATACTTAATCAGTTTGGATGCACATGAAATGATCCATTTACATCTAATGGATGTTGTTATAGCCTATATTTGTGTGATTGTCTTGATAATGACATTTATATAAAACTCCCTGAAGGATTTAATTTGCCCAACAGTGTAGGTTCTTGAGTAGATTACTTAATAAAAAATGAATAAGTCTCTTTATGGATTAAAACAATATGAATGTATGTGGTGTTATCATCTCAGTGAATATTTGATAAAAGAATGATATAAAAAGGATCCCATTTGTTCGTGTATTTTAATGAAAAGATCTAGAAATGAATTTGTCATAATTTATACTTATGTAGATGACATAATTATTATCGAAACTCCTGAAGAGCTTCCAAAAGCTATGGATTACTTAAAGAAAAATTTGAGATGAATGACTTATAAAAGATAAAGTTTTGTCTAGGATTGTAAATTGAATATTTAAAGAGTGAAATTCTTGTGTGTTGAAAAGCTTATATAGCAAGAATGCTTAAAAGAATTTATATAGATAAATCACATCTATTGTGCACTCTAATGATTGTAAGGTCTTTAGATGTGAACAAAGATGTTTTTAGATCTCGAGAAAATGATGGAGAATTACTTGGTCCTAAAGAACCATATATTAGTGCTATCGAAGCACAATGTATCTTGCTAGTTACACATGTCCTAACATATCATTTGTTGTGAATTTACTAGCAAGATATAATTCTTCACTTGCATAAAGATATTGGAACAAAGTCAAGCATATATTTTGATATCTTAGGGTTATTTGTCAAATCTTCATAATGTAGTGGTACAACAATTTCTTGGAAATATATGAAACAAACCAAAATAAGTGAACAAAATTTTGAGTAACGAGCACAATAAATTGGCTTTCACCGTCTTAAAAATGGTTGGTTGCATTAGGGGAAGAAATAAATATGTTCTGCACTCTTTTTCCCTTTGCCATGGTTTTGTCTCATTGGATTTTCCTGGCAAGGTTTTTAATGAGGCGGTATATGACAACGTATTAAAGAATGATGTACTCTTTTTCCTTCACTAGGTTTTTGTCCCACAGAGTTTTTCCTAATAAGGTTTTAACAAGACACATTCTCAAATAATGGACATCTAAGGGAGAGTGTTATGAATATTTAATAGTGGCTGTCTATATTCATTGTAAATTATGACTATTTATATTTCACCTTAATACTATTAAACCATTTGTAACCGTTCAGTTACAGTTTGTACTTATAAATAGGCTATTCCATTACTGGAAATGATACAAGGAACCCTTAATTCTAGCCATTCTCTTATTCTTTCTATGTTCTATCTTTTATCTTTTCTACTTCTGAATTTCTATATTTTTATGTTCATTTTCATAACATTTTTTTATAATATAAATTGGGTGAGCATCATTTCAATTAATAACAATGAATTTTTTCTAATTACACTGTGGAATTTTTCAACAATTAGAACACAATTAATACTTAAAATTAACTAATTAATTATCAAGTTAATTAAACAAACATATTTTAATTAAAAAAGGAGGAAAACCCGTTTATAAATCGGGTTTGAAAAATAAAAATAAAAAATAACATTTAGAAATTGGGAATTGAAAACCCGAAATTCCAACTAAAATCAAAATTGTGGCACTTTGGAAAATAATTCTCAAAGTGTGTCAATTAGGAAAATATTTTTCAAAAGTGTGCTTTTGGGAAAGAACTCTATCCCTGGATTACAAAGTTATCCATTAATATTTTTAAATAATTAAAAGAATTAGAAAAGTACAAAACTTAGATATAGTTCCTTAATATTTCGTGTGATGCTAGTGAAATACAGAGAAGAAAGAGTGGAAAAAGAAGAAATGAGTGAGAAATAGAAAATAAAGTATGTTTGGTAGAGGAAAAATAATGGGGAGAAAGAAATAAAAAAGGTATAGTCTCTCATTTTTTTATTTCTCCATAAAATAGGATGGAAATGAATGTTAACAACACTTTCACAAAAAATAATCGATTAAGAGTGTGGATAATTGATTGTCTTAACATAAAATAAAAAAATAATTGATTTTCATATAAGATAATCGAATATCAACCTTGAACTAACTCTTTTAACCGATTGTTGAAAAATTAATTGATTATGTTGCATTTTTTTATTCTTTTTCGAATTATCTCTTTTCTATTTTTTTTTTTTGTATTTCTCTTAAACCAAACACTCATATTTTCACTTTATTTCTTATCTATTTTCATTTACTTTATTCCTCTTTTCTCTATCTTCAACCACTCTATTTTTTACTTGTTTCTTTGTTTTTTTCCACCAAACATACCGTAAATGTTGTTAGTGTTGTTCTCCAATTAGAATTAAAGTTTCACCTTGGTAATATGTATTAACATTTAATGCAAACTTTATTGTACAGGTTAGTAAAGTAAAACTCTAATTCTAATTGGAGAACGACACTAATAGCATCCAAAGAATTGCATCTTAGTTTCATCTTTGCCAAAAATACTTTAAAATAAGAACAAAATTACTATAGAGTGTTACTAGTTTTTAATTATAAATCTTTTTACACTCTCTTCATATTTTGAAACAACAAATATTTGATAAAAAGTTAAATATGCAATGTCAGAATTTAAAAAATACTTAATATTTTTGTCTTCAAAAACATATATAAAAGAGATTATTAAAAGTTTTTAAAATTAATCTAATAATTTAATTTTTTTTAAAAATTATTTGGGTATAATAAAGTCATACACGATACTACATCACATACGGATGCGTGATTGCATTAGAAAACATAGACAACACATACTACTGGCAAATTGTATCAACAGATAATTATTTATTTAAATTAAATAAAAATTACTAGAAAATATCCTGAACATTGAATAGGAATTTTTTTAATTTAAATAAATTTTAAAATAAAAATTAAAATATTTAAATTATAACATAATATTTTATCGTTGATTTAAATAAATAATATATATATAGTTAACACAATTAAATAAGTAAGAATTAGTAATTTAGATTTAGGAGAAAAGGAGTAAATTTAAAAATGAAAATAATAAGTTAGAAATATAACTAGTTAAAATTTAAGAAAATAAATAATTTTAATTAAAAATAAAATTAACCAAAGTTAAGATTTGAGAGGAGGAAAAAAATCTTGACATAGAAAAACTGAAATAATCAATAATTTGAAAATTTTTAAAATACGAAAAAAAGTGCTAAATAATAGTAAAGTTGTGTATTATAAGAAAAAGAGAGTGCAATAGGAGATATTCTAATGTTCGAAAATGAGATTTCAAATTTATAATATAGAAATTCATGGCAATGTGTAAATATGTTATTATATTTACTCGATTGAAGAAATTTAATTTTTAATTAAAATAATTACAATAAATTACATGACTCTGCCCTCTTTTTATGAGAGTATTATAATTTTTTTTCTTATGTTAAAATATTCATTATTTTTTCCTTACAGATTTGAGAATATGACACTTTACTCTATCTTTAAATTTTTTTTGTTAATATTCATTAGTTTTTGTTAAAAAAAGTATTGATAAAATATATTTTACACTATCATTTTCTAAGAGATATAAGTATTACACAACTCCTTTTGTGTTAAATATATATTTTCCTACTTTTATAGATAAAAATATATTATACTTTATTTTTAAATTTTCATTAAAAATAATTTTTTGATTAAAATATCTTTTACACTCCTATATCTTGAGAGATTTAAATATTATACTTTTCTTTCTTTTTTATTTTAAAATATACAATTTTCTACTTTAATAGATGAAATACACTATTTTTTACCAAAAAAATATTTTTTAATATATTTGTGCTCTTTTTTCATAAAAATATGTTACTAAATTATTTTATTTTTACAATATATTTTTGGTCATAATTCTTTTTTATTGATCGTCATTTCTAACCTTTTATATACTACTAACAATAAACTTAGTTAGACATTTACGAACTCCCTGAGGATTTACTTAGTTTGCAATCCCTTGTGAAAGAATGCAATGTTGATGCGTAGATAAGAAATAATGCTAGAGCACCAAGTGAATGAAGAATAACTTGATAAATTAAAAATATTTTAGTTTATATTTTAATTAAAAATATATATCTTTTATAGAATATTCTTTAATAATGTTAAGTTAGATAAATTAAATTATATATTTTAACATAAGAGGAGACAGTAATATAATACTAGCATCTCTTAAGAGATGAAATACAATTTACTTTAATGGTATTAAGTTAAATGGAATAAAGTATGTATTTTAGGATAAAAATAGTAAACAGTGAAATATTTATATCTCGAGGTGAGTGTGATTTATTCAAATAATTAAGGAAACTAAAAATCTCACTTGATTAAATAATTAATTAAAGCGAAAAAGAAAAGCAATTAATTTGATGTGGTATAGAAATTTATGAGACACAAGCTACAAAATAAAAAAACAGGTTTGCTGCATAGATTTTAAAAATAAGAGCTTAAATTTATATTATAGGGATAATTGTATTTTAAAAATGACACATGGCATGCTGAAGAGAAAAGAGATTGTAAACAATGGCTTTTATTCAAGAATGAGGATGTTAATTTATTATATAAAAGTTGATATATAATAAATCAGCCATAACCAATGTATTTTGGTCTGTGTACAAGGAAGTTGGATCTTTTGGGTGCATGATCTGGGATTCAATCCCAGGATTTATCCGCATAGAAAAAAATTATTAGGAAGTGTTTTACTTTAGCACTAATTGTAATATTTTTTTTATATGTAAAAAAGTTTATATTAGAAAAAGACACATCTCCTTATAAGGTCAAACAATACCACAACCTCAACGAGAATTTCTAGTGGAATGTATATATTGTCTACCAATGGAAAACATTTGATAATCAAACTCAAGTTACAACTAGTGTGAGTGAAAGATTCGACCAGATGTGTCAATCTCTGTTGGTGCACTAATTGTAATATGAAAGATCAATCTCTTATTTACTCTGTAAAAAAGATACTCAATTAAAAGAAAATAGTCTATTATTAGGTAGGGTTAAATATGTTTTTGGTCCTCAAAAATATGACAGAATTGATTTTAGTCCCCAGGAAATTTTTGTCTTAAATAAAGTCTTTCAAATATTAAAAATACCCCCAACTAGATCCTTGTATTAAACTCTATTTAACTTTTTTGTTAGCATATCAGCTTTCAAGTAAAGTATTTTATTAGCTGAAGTGCCCACTGATAATTTTTAATAAAAATCATGTAATTACTTTTGCTTTAGAGTTAAAAAAAATGTGGTTTAAGGTTAAACATGCAATAATTTTATTTAAAAAGTATGTTACTAATGTGACCTGGACATAACAGTTGACATGGATGGTCACATCAACAAATTAATGGTGATTATGATGTTGATGTTGCCATCATTTAATAGAAAAGTTAAACAGAGTTTAGCAAAAGGATTTAATTAAGATATTTTTAATATTTGAAGGACTTTATTAAAAAAATAATAATTATGGGAACTAAAACTAATTCTTTCATATTTTTAGAAGACCAAAAACATATTAAACCTATTAGATATTAATCATACAAATTCAGATTTAGCATAATGTCTTTTTATATATACAACCATTTTTGCCATGTGGGACCACTTTTTACTTCTTTAAACTTTCTTTATAGAGACATAAGGATGAGAAAAAAATAGAAGAAGATTTATATGAGACCTATGAGAAACACAACGATATTATTGTCTCTTTCCTAGTATTTGAAAAATAGACAATAAAGATTAGAAATTTTGAATGATAATAAACCTTAAATAGGGATTTGTATTTGTTGTGTGGCGAACACAAGAATACTTCTCCGGTAAGCTACCACGGTGGTTGTTGGCGTCTCCGGTGGTGGCACCTACAAGGACTCCGATGCCTAGGTCAATAAGGATACAAGTGTGAGTGGGTATGAGAGAGCGTGTGTACCTAATGAGTGTGGAGTCCTTTATATAGTGTGTTTTGGAGGAAAATTTTGTTAAAGCTAGGTGCCACATGGCAGCGTGTGTTTGGGTGCTTCATTGCATGCTTTCCTTGCTGTTAGGCGCTTCCTATGTTGTGTCAGGATAGAAGTTGAGTCGGTCCAAGATAGCAAGGATTTATTAACCGGGGTACCCGCAGCCGTGCTAGCGGGGGTAGGTGAAGTGTAAGCCAACTTAGAGCTGTATGTCTGAGTAACCTTCAGAACAGTAACCCCCAAGTCGGTGATGCTTAGAAGCATTGTCGGCTTAAGAGTCTAAGTTGGGCCCATAACAGTTGCCCCCAAGCCGGTGATGCTTGCAACAGGCATCATTGGCTTAAGAGCTTAAAAAGAGAGTCCAAGATGATGTTGCCCCCAAGTCAGGAAGACTTTCTGCCGTAAAAGGCTTGTTGACTTTGGAGCCGAAAGATTCGAGTGTTTTTTCATTTTTCAGATAGTTGCGCCGTATCTTTGGAGTAACCGAGGCGCATTAAATGCATAATGATTCGATATCTTAAAGTCCGCAGCATTTTGAATTCTAAGAGATTTTAGCGGTTACTTGGATTATTATGCTTTCAAATTGATGGATTTAGGCCTAACCTTGGTACGAGCCCATACAATATATGCTTTGTTTTTTTATTGTTTTACAATGCTTATTCGCATTTCATTACTATGGCTTTCTTTCTTCATGAAAGCTCTTTGTGTGCTGCAACTTCCTTTTCCAGCGAGGGCTACGACGCTTCTTGCTCACATCGTTCACCTTCCGGCATTGCTCATTTTTCATACTAAGGTAATGCTTTTGTTCCTATTTTCTCTTTAACTGGGTGCTTGCTACTGTGTTCTTTCACGTACTATATATTGTGTCTTTGTTTCACAACACTTTGTCTTCTGCCCGCGGCAGTCGTGGGAGTCGCGCGGCAGGTTTTACCGCTAACTGGTTATTTCAGTCTCCGACACTGCCTCCATCACATTGTGTTGGTCAGTAAGGGTCTTCGAGAGGTCGCGAGGGTGTCACTGGCCATACTGGCGCTTCAGCTGTTCTTGTGGCTCCTCGCGGAGGGGTAGTAGTCCGGGATAGGGAGGGTAGACAAAGGACCACAAGGAGAACCGACGAACGTCCTTTGACAGCCGACCCAAAGGAACCATCGCCACCTAAAATTGTTATCTGCCCGGAGGTTCTAGAAAAGTGTCAAAGCCACTTAAAAGCCATAGGGATGTCGTACGCCCCGTACAAGGTGTTGGAGTATGCCAAAGCCTGGGTGCAATATCCGAACTTGATGAAAATTCCCTTTGGGTCAGGAAATACTTCTTGGGTGACTAAGCCGGCAAGAGCTGGTGTCGAGGTTAAGTTTCAGTTAAAGCCCTAACCAGCCAATTCTGACCTTTCTTTCGATATTTTTGACAGGGAGATGGGAAAAACAATTAGGAACGTGGAGACTACTCTAGAGAATTACCATGATGCGGCGAATTTGAACATTGATTGGGTAGATAAGGAGGTGTCCAGGACTCGGTCATGCTTCAATCAGGCGGCTTTGGACGCGTTGGCAGGTTGTTTTGAGTCGAACCAGGATGTCGTCGACATGTCCTTCGACGTAATTGCCCCTGGGGATGACGGCCGGATATGCTCGCAAGGTTGAAAAGATAACATGGGGGCCCCGTTGGATGAGGCAGAAGCTGCGGTGGCTGGGCACTTGTACCCCGATTTTTTACCTATGTACTTAACATTCTTTGAGCACCTCGGCATTAGGCAACCCTTCACGAACTTCCAAGTGTCCGTATTGAATTTTCTTAATGTTGCCCCCTCGCAACTGCATCCAAATAGCTGGGCCTTCCTCGTGGCATTCGAAAATATGTGTGGTTAAGAGGGGGTTGTGTGTAGTCGTAATTTATTTTTATATTATTTTACCCCCATCCGTCAGGCATATGACAACCAATTTTCTTCCATCTCCCTCTAAAGCGTCCGAGGCCGGGCCTAGCTCAAGCCCTTTCAAGATTCCTATAAGGATTAAAAAGATAAGTTTTCTTCCTTCACCCCCGCACACAGAGCTGGGAAGCTTTTTTCATGGTTCGTGATGCGAGGGAAAACGTCATTGAACCTCGGTTTTCCTTGTATTGGTCGTACGGCCATTATTGGTTGGACTCGAGAAGATTTTTGGTCTGCGATAACGACCTCACCCCAGAGAAGACACCAGCCCGGGATCATTTTTCAGACATGATAAAGAATTTACGAAGCCGGATTCAATGTTAATGGTTGATTGGCACCACTCCCTCTAAATATCGGCATAATTTTGGTGTTTTTTTTTTTTTTTTAATTTTTTGGGTGTCTTAATA
This sequence comes from Spatholobus suberectus, assembly GCA_004329165.1. Classification (NCBI taxonomy): domain Eukaryota; kingdom Viridiplantae; phylum Streptophyta; class Magnoliopsida; order Fabales; family Fabaceae; genus Spatholobus; species Spatholobus suberectus. The sequence goes on along the minus strand of QUWT01000491.1, from coordinate 47,868 downwards.
TTTGTGCGTTGCTTGACCAAGTACATGTTTTCTTGCAGAAAAAATGGTGAAATCCAGGATGGCTGATTTTTCCCTGGCTCTTCAACAGGACAAGGCGGCAAAACTGAAGAAGTTAAGGAGGGCTAAGGGGAAGCAAAAGACTGCCACCGTTGAAAAGATAAAGGAGCCCTTTCCCCCAACCCCTACAACAGCAATGGGAACAGCCATCCGGGAGGTTGGACACTACGATGCGCCTGCCAAACCGGCTTCTACTAAGGTTACTACCCCCGAGATAGCCTCTGTCGGGGTTGTTGCCCAGACCGTCCCCACTGGCGTGCACTGTGATTCTCGCACTGTCGAAAAAATGGGTGTGACCGATGACGCACGAGAGGAGGAACCTCCTCTAAAGAGGCGTCAGCACAACCAGCCTTTTCCCTTGGCAATGGAAATGGGTGACCAAAAATTTTGGCCAGAAACGCAGCTGTCTTCGAGAACAAAATCATAGGCGAACTAGGCGCCATGCAGGACAGGCTTGAGGAATTAGCCTCTCTCTTCAGCCACATATTTCGTGGTTACACTCAATATATGTTGATGAGGGAGGCTTATGATAACCAAAACCCTTTGGATGTCCTGTCCAAGAAAGAAGTGGTCATTAATCGGCTGAAGCAAGCTGAGGAGGGGGCACGCATGGCCAAGGAAGAATCCGACCATTAGGTCGCCAAGCTGGAGGGGGAAGTGCAAACATTAAAGGAGCAATTGGAAAAAGAGAAGGCCGAGAAATTACGGTTGGCAAAGGGTGAAGCCGAGCTCTAGGTGAAGTTGTCTACCACGAATGCTAAATACGTCGAGCTGGATTTGGATCTATCTTCTCAGCTCTAAGCTTCGGAAAACAAAGTCAAATATTTGGAGGCCGGCAATGCAACTTCTCAAGAGGAATCTCAATTAATGCGCCGTCGCTGGATCGAATTCGTTTAGCTTTCCTTTGAAAACACAAAGGAACAAGTGCGCTTCCTTCTCCACGAAACATGGACATCACGTGCGCCCGGCCGAATTGTAGAGTTATTGACGACGTTTGACATTGCAAACATAAATGGTGAGATGATGTCGACGAATCCTGCCATCCCCGCCATTGATTTCAACGCTGATGATGACGTCAGGGAAAAATGCTGAAGTCGGGCTAGAGCATCGGGGAACCGAGGTCGATTCTGGATCTCAAGGTGATAAGCAAGTTGTCGAAGGGAAACTTGCAAATAACTTTATATCGACCCCACAGGTGACGACGACCATCCCTTCTTCCAGTGAGGTTGTGATATTAGGTGATGATCTTGCACTTGGAGATGCTGGTGTCTCTCAAAGCGCTGCCAACATCGGAGAATGAAGGGTCAGGATGCCAGTTTTCCTTGTAATTTTTTGTTTATGTTTCTGCAAGGCATTGTATACACTTGGATAGTTTGAATATGAGTTGTTAATGTCAATGTTTTCTTTTAATGTTATGAATTGGATACAATTGAGTGTATGTGCTTTAGTTTTCTACTCTTTTCATAAATATTTTGTTCTTTGCGCTTCTCGTTAAATGCTTTTTGTTTGCTCGACTTTGTCTTTTCGCACTTCTCAATTTCCGTCTTCGTCTTTTTTGAATCCACCCCGGTTGGAGTGGATCCACGTACGTGGGGTGGTTTTTCTTATATTGGCCTTAGTAATCTTCCTACCCCAACTGGAGCAAATCCATGTACACGGGGTAGTTCACTTTCTTTATCTTTGTCTTTAGCGATCTTCCTACCCTGGTTGGAGCGAATCCACGTACACAAGTTAGTTTGCATATTTTATCTTCGTCAAGAGCGATCTTCCTACTCCAGCTGGAGCGAATCCACGTACACGGGATAGTTCGCTTTCTTCGTCTCTTTCGTTGCCCTTTTTTCTTGTGTATTCGTTCAGCCTTATCTTTAGCTTTCTAAGCTAGGAGAACTCATTTTATTAATCACTTGGCGCAAAAAATATTGCAAGAGCCACAAGTTATAGTATGCGACTCATCCAGCTATGCTACAAGCTTAAACTACGAAATCAAAGTAGCGTTACCAATCATGTGTCAACTATAGTATTGTCTGAGGTTGCTTACATTCCATGTCCACGGGATGGGTTTCTAGCGTATATGCACCTGTGTCAGTCTTTGAGGTAACTTGGTATGGGCCTTCCCATTTCTTAGCGAGCTTTCCCTGTCTGGCATTTTCCCCCTACATCGGCACGCCTTAAGACTAGATCTCTGAGTTCGAAAGCGCAATGCACGACTTTCTTGTTATATCTTACCGCGACCTGTCTTTCAAAGTAGCCTCTCTTATGGCAGCAACCTCCTTTCTTTCTTCCGCTACATCTAATTATCAACGTAGCAGTCCATCATTATCCTTGAGTCTTAAGTTAGCCACTCTCCACGTCGGCTTTCCAATTTTTGCTGGGATCATTGCCTCCACACCGTAAATGAGGCGAAAAGGAGACTCTCCAGTGGAAGAATGAGGGGTTGTGCAATATGCCCATAGGACATATGGTAGTTGCTTAACCCAACATCCTTTTGCTTCATCTAAACGTCGTCTGAGTCCTTTGAGGATGACTTGATTTGTTGCCTCTACTTGCCCGTTCGTTTGGGGATGTTCGACTAATGTAAAGTGCTGCTTAATCTTCAACTTGGCCAAGAACTCTTGAAAGCTTATGTCTTTCAACTACGTGCCATTGTTTGACACTAAAACATCCGGTATTCTGAATCTACAAATAATCTGCTGGCATACAAAGTTCTAGACATTCCTTGTCGCGATAGTGGCTAGTGCTTCTACTTCGATCCACTTGGTGAAGTAGTCAATCGCTACTACCAAATATTTCACTTGATCGGGTACTTTTGGAAAGGGGCCGAGTATGTCAATATCCCATGATATGAAGGGCCACGGGGAAGTGATTGTACTTAGATCTTCTGGGGAGGCGAGATGAACATCGAAGCATTTTTGGCACCTATTGCATTTTTTTAGCAAACTCTATAGCGTCATTTTTTAGTGTCGGCCAATAATAACTCACTTTGAGTATCTTCTTAGCTAATACTCTGCCTCGCAAGTGTTGGCCTCAACACCCCTCATGTATCTCAGCCATCACATATTCAGACTCCAACTTTCTCAAAAATCTAAGCAATGGTTGAGAGAAACCACGTGCGATATAGTTTATCGTTGATGATACAAAAATGAGCTACAGACCACTCTAGCCTCCTTACTTCTTTCTTGTCTTTCAAGGTGATGCCTTTATTTAGATAGTTAATAATAGCGGACATCCAACTCTGCTCTGACTCAATTGCCATTACGAGGTTACGCTCGTGAATTGTCTGTTGAATGACCGTCTTATTATTATCGGAAGACTTTGTGCTAGCCAGCTTGGATAAAATGTCCGCCCTAACATTCTTCTCCCAGGGAATGTAGACAAAGTCTATATTATTAAACTTTGCGAGAAGAGTCTTGACTTTTGCCGGATACTTTTGCAACATCGTCTCTTTAGCTTGATACGCCCCACTAATCTGTGAAATCATCAATTGGGAATTGCTACATATGCACAATGACGTGACACCAATGTCGGTTGCCATAATAAGCTCGACTAGTCACGCCTCATATTCTGCTTGGTTGTTAGAAGTGGGAAATGTAAAAGTCAATGACTGTTTCAAAACAACGTCGTCCATCGATTCCAACATTATGTCGGCTCCGCTTCCTTTTTAATTGGATGACCTATCAACAAAAAGAGTCTAGGTTAAATTTTTGGATGAAGATTCCACCAGAGTCAATTTCGCAATAAAGTCGGCTAGTGCTTAGGCTTTTAGTGCTTGCCTTAGTTCATACTGAATCCCTTATTTTGACAATTCTATGGCCTAGGTCGTCATCTTCCCTACTAACTCGGGCCTATGCAAAATGTGCTGGATTGCTAATCCGTTCTTACTATAATCTGATGCGATTGGAAGTATGGTCTTAATCTTCTTGATACCATCACCAGACCAAATACAACCTTCTCCATCTTGGGGTATCTTGGCTCAACTCCTTAGAGATCCCTACTTACAAAGTAGACTGGCTTTTACCCTTTTGGCGTCTCTCGTACCAGTGCAGCACTCACAGCTTCATCGGCCACGGCTAAACATAGGTACAAGACTTCACCCAACTTGGGTTTAGTGAGTAAGGGGGGAGATGATAAAGTCTCTTTCAACCTCATGAATGCAGCTTCACAGTCTTCCGTCATTCAAAAGGTTTGCCTTTCCTTAAAAGCTGGAAAAAAGGAAGAGCATTCTGCGCTAATCTGACTATAAATCTCATCAACGCAGCTAAACGCCCTGTCAGTTTCTGAACCTTCTTTACATTTTGGGGGCTCTTCATCTCCAGTATAGCCCGACACTTCTCTAGGTTTAACTCGATCCCCCTCTCTGACAGCATATACCCCAAAAAATTTTCCACTGAGACACCAAATACGCATTTGTTAGGGTTTAGCCTCATGTTATACTTTGTCAATTGGGTGAAGGTTTCTTCCAAGTCCTAAAGATGTGACGAAGGGGTGGCACTTTTCACAATCATATCATCAACATATACTTCCAAGTTTTTCCCTATTTGTGCCTCAAACACCTTGTTCATCATCTTCTAATACGTGGCCCCGAAGTTCTTCAACCTAAAAGACATCACCTTATAACAATAATTGGCCTTCTCAGTCATGAAAGCTGTTTTCTCCTGATCACTCGGATATAGAGGAATATAGTTGTACCTGGAATAAGTGCCCATGAAAGATAGATAACGGAATCCAGATGAACCGTCTACTAGCTTGTCAATGTCGGGGAGAGGGTACGAATCCTTCGGGTAGTGCTTATTGAGGTCAGTGTAATCAACACACATTCTCTATTTTTCATTTTGCTTCTTCACGAGCACCACATTAGCTAACTAGGTGATATACTTCACCTCTCGAATGAATCCTGCTTTCAACAATTCCTTCACCTGCCTATCAATTTCTTGTAGGCGTTCAGGGGCCATCTTTCTCCTTCTTTGACACACCAGTTTCACGGATGGATTGATTTTTAACCAATGGCAAAAGAGATTAGGGTCTATTCTGGGCATATCTACCAGTTTCCATGTGAATAAGCTTACATTGCTCTTCATAAGCATTGACAGATTTTCCTTCATTCTTTCGTCCAGGTCGACACTAATTCTCACGACTTGATCATTCTCTTTCCTAATCTGAATTGGGATGCACTCTCCTTCAGGCTTTGGATGGGGTGTAACATCCCGGGCGCTGACGAGGGCGGGGAGTGATCGCTGGTGCAAAAGAGATGAGGCACGGACAATGAGCGGCTCCTGGCAGGCTTCCAGCGAGAGGGGTACATGAATGAATCGAATACACACTCGAACAAGAGGGATCCAGAGGCTGTGCAGGTATGGGACTGTACAGTTGAGGATAGCTTAAAGGAATTAATAAGTGCTACCTATACCAACAAGATGCATCTACTTTTCGGTAGCCCATCACTTAAGAACTCCATAGTTAAGCGTGCTTGACTTGGAGCAATTTAGGGATGGATGACCTACTGGAAAGTTTCCCGAGAAGCGTGTGAGTGAGGACAAAGCACGCTTAAAAGTCTTGTGTTGGTTTGTGGGGACAGTCACCCATCCTGAAAGCGGCCGGCGTTACAAAGTGGTATCAGAGCCTGGTCCTCTTTCCCAGTACGGTGTGGTTCGAGGACGAACCAAGCGGAAGCTGGTGGGCATGTAACATCCCGGGCGCTGACAAGGGCAGGGAGTGATCACCGGTGCAAAAGAGATGAGGCATGGACAATGAGCGGCTCCTGGCAGGCTTCCAGCGGGAGGGGTACATGAATGAATCGAATACACATCCGAATGAGAGGGATCCAAAGGCTGTGCAGGTATGGGACTGTATAGTTGAGGATAGCTTAAAGGAATTAATAAGTGCTACCTATACCAACAAGATGCATCTACTTTTCGGTAGCCATCGCTTAAGAACTCCATAGTTAAGCGTGCTTGACTTGGAGCAATTTAGGGATGGGTGACCTACTGGGAAGTTTTCCAGGAAGCGTGTGAGTGAGGACAAAGCATGCTGAAAAGTCTTGTGTTGGTTTGTGGGGACAGTCACTCATCCTGAAAGCGGCTGGCGTTACACGGGGTATCCAAGTATCCCACTTTGTCTCATCCCAGCAGTCTAACTCCGTTAGGAGTACTTCACCTTCTTCGAGATTGGGTTTGTAATTCATATCAGGATTGCGGCCGACTTTCAGGGACTCCTTGTAACATTCATTTGCTTTCCTTTGGTTTCCCCAAAGGGTGACTACCTCTATATTATCGCCTACAAATTTCATAGCTAGATGTGAGACCGAGATAACAGCCCCTAAAGCATTCAACGTCGGTTTACCCAAAATCGCATTATAGGAGGACTTAGTGTCCACAACTATGAACCGCGTGGTTACGATTTTTATGCAGGGCGGCTTTCCAAATGTCACATGCAACTTTATGTAAGCCACCAGCATGATGTGGTGTCCGGAGAATCCTATCAGATCTTCATTGTAAGGCAACAACTCGGATTTTGGTATTCTCAGCTTCTTAAAAATTTCATAGAACATAACATCGACAGAATTGCCGATGTCTACTAACATCTGCCAACAGCTTGTGAACTTCTTTGTTTACCATCAGAGCATTTACCACGAGGGCATCATCGTGGTTTGGCCTAACATCTACGAAGTTGGAGTCATCAAAGCTTAAAGGCGGCGCCCTCTTCTTCGCAGGGCTATCACCAGTATGAACCCTAGAAGAAGTTGCCAATACTTCCCTAGCATGCCTTTTTCTTAAGTTATTTGATGGACCTCTTCCTAAAAATCTGCCCGCGATAACGTATATGATCTCATGACTCCGTGCGGGAGAATGGGCAGGAGACCATATGGGTTGCCGAGATGAAGATTGCCTGGGAGATTAATGACGGATGGTGTGTACCTCGACATCATCCCGTGATGGCCGAGGTGGAGAGTGGCTTCTCACGGGATTGTGTCAGCGTGGTGATCTATTTCTCTGGGGTGGAGAGCGCCCCCTATTGGGGCTCCTTATTCTTTCCTTTCTTGGTGGTGAGGGACGTTGTCCTCTATCCCTGCGATCCCTATTCCTCTTGGCAAAGCGATCAAGTCTTCCTCGTCTGATCAACAACTCAATTGCATCTTTCAACTGGTAATACTCGTCGGTATCATGTCCCGGTGCCCTATGATATTGGCAGTATTTGGATTGATCTCCTCCTTCTTTGTTTTTTATTGGCCTCGAGGGTTTTATTCCTTCTTCGACAAATTTCACATTATATACCTTGTTTAATATCCTTGCTCTAAAGGTGTTTAACGGTGTGTAATCTTCGAACCTCGGTCCTCCTTTGTATAAGCCCCAGTCCTCATGACATGGTAGTTTGTCAACCTTTGCTTGCGAATTTTTCTTTTGTGTTGCAATCTCGGCTGTCTTCACTTTCTTGGCCTCTAGCACGTTCTCGTAGTTAATGTATTTCTCCGCCTTCTTTAAAAACTCTTCCATTGAAGTTAGAGGTGTTTTAGTGATTGACATGAAGAAAGATAAGCCTTGTTTTACCCCGTCCTTAGTCAACATTAGAACCACTCTGGGTTATAAATTTACAACTGCTCGAGCCTCCTGATTAAACCTACCAATGTAATTCCCCAACGGTTTGTCCGCGCCTTGGCAGATCCTCCTTAGATCGGCCTTAATCTTAGGCTTGGTCTTGCTGGTGGCGAAAGTGGTCTTGAACTTCTCTCTTAACATTGTCCATGAATCAATGGACCTCGATTCCAAAGATTGGAACCACTTCAACGCCGCTCCCTTCAACGAAAGTGGAAACGCTTTGTATGTCAATGAAGTTGAAGCTCCCTTGTAGGACATTGTGGACTCAAACACTGAGAGGTGATCATTCAGATAAGCAGATCCATCATATAACTCCAGCGAAGGTAGCTGTTGCAGCTGCTTTGGGACTTGCAAATTCAGAATCCTCATGGAAAATGGGAGGTTGAACAAAATCATCTCGTCCTCTTCGTCCAACTTCGTTGCCATGTGCACATTGTGCACCTCTGGTACAAGCTTCAGAGTGAATGCAACTGACCTCTCAGTGTGATCATAAGTGTTCTCTATAACTTTTCTACTTTCTCTCTTCGCACGGAGCTCCACGATGATCTTCTCCTGCTCCTTCAACGCCTCTCTCTATTGTTGCAGCAGCGCAGCGAGGTCTGCCATATTAATTGACGGTGCCAGAACACCGTTTGCGTTAGGAGCCGCCACAGGAGTGGCGGAAACTGCTTCGCCATCCTTAGGTGACAGTGGTGGAAGCTTTGGTGGCGAAGGTGCTACAATGGACTTGCGGTTTCTTATGCTAACCATCACAATTGAATCTTCGAATGATGATGAAAATGAAGAGAATCAGAAAGTGATTTCCACAGACAACGCCAATGTTGTGTGGCGAACACAAGAATACGTCTTCGGTGAGCTCTCATGGTGGTCGTTGGCATCTTTGGTGGTGGCACCTGCAATTGAATCTTCGAATGATGATGAAAATGAAGAGAATCAGAAAGTGATTTCCACAAACAACGCCAATGTTGTGTGGCGAACACAAGAATACGTCTTCGGTGAGCTCTCATGGTGGTCGTTGGCATCTTTGGTGGTGGCACCTGCAAGGACTCTAATGCTTAAGTCAGTAAGGATACAAGTGTGAGTGAGTATGAGAGAGAACGTGTGTACCTGATGAGTGTGGAGTCCTTTATACAGTGTGTTTGGGAGGAAAATTCTGTTAGAGCTAGGTGCCACGTGACAGCGTGTGTTTGGGTGTTTCATTGCATGCTTTTCTTGTTATTAAGCGCTTCCCATGTTGTGTCGGAATAGTTGAGTCGGTTCGAGATAGCAGGGATTTATTAGCCGGAATACCTGCGGCTGTGCTAACAAGGGTAGGTGAAGTGCAAGTTGACTTAAAGCTGTATGTCCAAGTAACTTCTAGAATTGTATTAAAAAAAGGATATTATAATCTTTTTATATAATTAAAACTTTTCTTTTACTTCGAAAGAGGTAGATTCCTTACCTCTCGTAGAAATAATTTTGAGAAAAATTAGGTCCAAAAATTAGATGTACGAGTGTAGACGATAGACACACACAACAGTGATCCATAACACAATTGACCGTCCCTACATATACTCTTAGTCAACAATAATTGACTACAGAAGCTCTTAATTGGCAATAATTGATTGTACGGATTGGACCAACCCTTATTATTATCACACCTTCATACTTGCAGCTTTGGAATACGAGGCGACATTATTGGTGTGTTTGACATAAAAGAAAAAAATAGAGAAGAAGAACGAAAAAGAGAAGAAAAAAGGAAAAGAAAAATAGGTAAAAAATAAAATAGAAGTTAAAATTGTTTAGTTGAAGAAAAATAGAAGAGAAAAAAAAAAGAAGTTAATTTTTTGAGATTATTTTTTATTTTAATTATTATTATTATTATTTTTTGTTATTGTTTTAATAATAATAATAATATTTTTTTATTTATTTTTTATTATAATATAAATAAGTATGTAAACAGATTTACATGTTGTAAATTGATTTACTTGCAGCTAACAAAGAAAGCAAATCGTCATGGATGGGTTATACAATAAATTTCATGCATTTCTTCGTTAAACAACAAAGAAATATTTTAAGACCGAAGGTTACTAGCTCAAGTAGTTCAATGCTTGAGCTCCTTAATCAAGGTCTAGAATTCGATCCCCAGCTTGGGTATAAAGTCGCAATCGAAAATACCACTTTACCTCCAGAGGAACAAACTCGATGGGATAGAGAATTAGTTAGGTACAAAAAATAATTCACAAATACCTCTTAATCTAACAAAAAAAGATAAATATATTTTAAGGTAAATTCCACAAATATTTTTAAAAACTTCTTTATACTTTCACTCTACTAAACAATTTATTTTTTCTCACTTTCACTCTATTCTTTTTTCTTCCCCTCTATTTCTTGTAAACAGCTCCTTACTTTATATTAAGTTTCCAGTGCCGTACAGGATGGACCACCGAAAAACGTTATCATCACGGCATAGTGGATTTCTTATTATTATAAACAGATGGTTGTTAATGATTTATGGTATCACGTGATAAAGGTGTACTATTGTAATTATAAAATTGACTATATAAAAGTAATGAATTTTAAAATGACCCTAATACATGTAATTATTTAGGAAGTTATCCAAAGTTAAAAAAAAAATGTATCTCAAAATTAATTTGATTTTAATTTTCGTACAATATTTATACTGTATTTTTATTTTTTATTTCATTTCATTACCCATCACATTTTTTATTAAGCTTAATTTTTATATAGGTTAATGTAAAAAATTTTATATCGTCAAATAATTAAAAATTATTATTGATATAATTTTTAAGATAATTATTATAAAAGTTAACAAATTATTTCTTAAAATAGATAAAATTATAGCATTTCTTGCTACATGTCTACGAAATGCAGACACTTACCGATATTTTGAATTAATTTTTAATTATGTGTTGTAAAATTTTACTTTTTATTTTTCAAATTAAAATATTTTCGCTTTTTAAAAGTTTTTCATTGCTACATGCCTACGAAACGTAAACGCTTACTGATATTTTGGATAATTTTTTAAGAAAAATGTTAGCAATACACTCTCTACACTCTTTCTCTTATTGGTTGAAATTTCTTGATTTCATATCTTATTTAATGACTCTTTCTCATAATTTTATATTTTTAATAAATTTCATCTAATATTAGAATGTGTATTAAAAGGAGTGTGTTTGGGAGTATATTATTAGCACTCTTCATTTTTTAATTATGTTTTGTAAATCTTTTTGCTTTTATTTTTTCAAATTAAAAAAATTTAATTATCATTTCAACAAGTACTAAATGGCCAGAGACATCACGAGCAAAGACAGTCTAAAGTCTAAACAGAGTCCCTATGAACAGGCAGAGTTAACTTAAACATGCATGCCTTCCTATAATAAATGTTTAATTTATAAGAAAAGTTCAATTTTTTTCATAAATGTTTATGAAAAAATTAATTCAAGACCATATTAAACGATCTCCACCACTGCATAAACCTCTCATCATTTATTCAACAAAATTTATTCATAAAAGCTCATAAGCAAGTATAAATTTAAATCAATATGCAGAGGGGTCAATAAATAATTTGCAATTTTTATTAGCGTTACATGTATTTTCAATAAAAGGTAATTCATCTCCACCATTCATTATTTTAATATTATATCAAATGGTGAAGAACATCAGTCCACCGGAGGACCACTTAATTGAAAAAAATAAAATAAAATTGAAATAAGCGTGAAAGTGATCCGAGATAAATAATTGGACTACTTAATAATTGAAATTGTTAAAAAAAGTGGTCCATTTGAAAAATTACGGGTACATTACATACGGATGCGAAATTGTATTACAAAATATAGATAAAAAAACTCATTAGTGCCAGCTTAATGGTAAAGAGTTGGAATAGTATGCATAAAGTCATAAATTTGAACTTCAGTGTGATTATTGTACACAAAAAAAATATAGATAGACATCACATATTATAGGCAAATTGTATTAACGAAGAATTATTTATATATTAATATATCTTACTAGCAAATCTCCTGAATATTGAATAGTTTTTTTAAAGTTAAATAAACTTTAAAATCAAAATATTTAAATTATAACAGAAATTTGTGTAGTTAATTTAAATAAATAAAAATTATATAATTAACACACGTAAATAAGTAAAAATTAGTAATTTAGATTTAGGAGAAAAGGAGTAGTCTTGAAATTTGAAAATATTAAGTTAGGAGTATGTATTGTTAAAATTTAAGATAAAAGAAATTTTAATATAAAAATTAAAAGTAACCAAAGTTATATAAGATTTGAGAGAAGAAAAAGAAATCTTATCATCAAAAAATTAAAAAACAATTAATAATTTGAGAAATTTTTAAAGGGGTAAAATATGTTTTTAGTTCTTCTAAAATTTGTTAAATTTGGTTTTTACTCCCTTTAAAATTTTTTGTCTTATTTTGGTCTTTCTAATTTGAAAATACACCACATTTGGTCTTCAAAGTGATTTAGATAACACTTTATAACTACTATTAAACGTTATTTTGAGGATTAAAATGGTACATTTTCAAATTAGAGGGACTAAAACTGAATTTGACACATTTTAGAAAGACAAAAACATATTTTATCCTTTTTAAAATATAAAAATAAGTGTATATATAGCCATGCTTGTCAATGAAAGCAGTCACAGACTCCCGAGTGACCCCAATTACACTACGCGCCACCTGTTTACTTTCCAGACTCTCTCTATCATGAGTTTCCTTCGTTCTCTTGCAAGAAGACGGGGTACGCGTCCAAATTTTAAAACCTGATTTGGTTGTTCTTGTTGGATGCTCATAAAATTAAAGAGGAATATGTTATCAGTGACAGTCTGAAATTTTGAACAATCATCTATTCTTGGTGTTTCGCAATTTTTCATTTTTGTTTTCTTTACTCTTGTTTACTTCTTTCTTGCTTCCTAATGTCTAAAATGGAAAGAAAAATTGTTGCTCGACTTATTATTCTCTTGTTTGACAGATTGTTTCTTAAAATAGTTGGATATAGCGTGTGTGTGTGTTTGGGGGAGCTGTGCCTTGCACTAAAATTGATTCTGTGGAACAACTTGACACCAAACCAACAACTAGTTGTTTCCATATTTTTACGGTGACACCATGATTTTGGTAGGAAGATTCTCCTTGTTTTCAAACACACTGAGTATTTTTGTTGTTACATGCCTACAAAACGAAAACACTTACCAATATTTTGAATTAATTTTTGGTTAAGTTATATTTTTGGTCCTTCTATTTTTTTCAGTATATAATTTTAGTTCCTTTATTTTTATAGAGATATTTAATCCTTTTATTTTTAAAAATTCGCAATCTTGGTCTCTATTTTTTTTTAAAGATATTTAGTCTCTTTATTTTTAAAAATCTACAATTTTGGTCTCATCGTTAAATCTTTTATGTTGATCGTTAGTAGTTTAATGTTGATTCTAACTCTAACACGTCATTTAAGTATTGATATATTAGAATTAATGTTAAACTACTAATGGCCAATGCAATAGATTTGACAGCGAGACCAAAATTACAGATTTTTAAAAATTGAGGACTAAATGTCTCTAAAAAAAGAAGAGGACCAAAATTGCGGAGTGGAGAAAATAGGAGAACTAAAAATGCAATTTAACCTTAGTTTTTTAATTATGTTTTGTAAATTTTTGAACTATTTATACAAACACAAATAATAAATGATAGTTTTAAAAACTATAGCTAACTTTTAGCAAATTTATAGGCTAAAATACATTTTTGTTCCTCTTATCTTATTTTTTTGTTTTAGTTTGGTCCTCTGTGTTTAAAAGCTTCACTTTGGTCTCTTTAAGTATCTCTATTAGATTAAATTGGTCTTTCCATTAGTTTATACACTAACAATGTTATTTTGGTTAATGTGACAAACACTCCTCTAACAAGTCATTTCTTATAATTTGTCATGTGTCACCAAGTTGATTAAGTTGGTGGGGTAAAACTGACAAAAGAACTAACTTGGTCTAACATAAATACTTTAAAGGGTTAAAGTAAAACCTTTTAAACTTAAAAAATCAAATTGAAACCAAAAAAATAAATAAGATGAGGGACAAAATTTATTTTGGCTAAAAATATATTGTTGAAATTAAAGACAGGTACTCTTTTGTTTGATGTCTTAAAATTTAATTGAGAAAAAAGTTCATACCTAATCGTTTGATGTTAAAAATATAAAGAACTTAATCAATGCTTCATATTTTGAAAAAATTATCATATCTTTTATCCATTATGATTTCTAATAGGTATATATAGTGCAATTTTATGATTAAAGAAAAGTGAAGGAAATTAGCAGTGTGTTTCTTAGATAGAGTAGATGACTCCATTTTGATGTAATGTTTTAATGTTGAGATTGAAGAAATTGTTTGGCGTATGCTAGGTTGGATTTACTTGGTTGATACCGCTGGGCTTTGCGTTTTAGGTCGAAAACCGCTAATAATATTTTTTTTTACATTCTTTTTTAGTAATTTTTTATTGATTAAAATTCGTGTTGATTTTAGTAGTTTGGAAATAAAATCTATCAAATAAGAAATGAGAGACATACATATTTGTTATTTACTGAGATTCATATGGATTTTATCCGATATCAAAAAGATTGTTAAAGAGTATGCTACATACCCTTTTTAATTCTAAATTAATTGTTTATCTCATTTCACATCATAGAATTCATCAGTCTGTAATACAAATAAGAAAAATGCTAACAATACATTATCTAATATATTTTTTTTAATATTTTTTATTATTAATTAAAATTTATTAAAAATTATATATTTTTTTTTTGAAATTCACATCTTATTTAAATTTGTTTCTATCGTGATTTGTAATTTTTGATAAATTTTGCCAATGGTAAAGTATGTGTTAAAATGAGTAAGTTAAAAAATGTGTTCACTTCTCATACATGTAATTAAATTGACAGGATTTCTTTGTCCTCTGTGAATTAACATTGATCTTTTTGTTCTTTGGATATAGAGATATCAACAATAGGACGGAGAGGTATCCATTGCATGCCGAAACTATTGGCAGAAAAAATATCTCGTGATTCGCTGCAGACAACCCAAAATCATGTGATAAATGCTGCACTTACACTTGTTCGGGAAAATGCAAGGCTTAAGGCATGTTCATCAACTTTTTTTTTTTTCTTTCTATATTATAGGTACAAAATATATGTCGACTTTGTTAATAATTAATTTTTTTGGACAACCTAACTGAATATATTTAGTGGAGTTTATTTTCTTAACTACATTTTTTCTATCTATGATCCTCAAACTCAATGCCTTATTTAAGAAATTTATGTTTTAAACTTGAATTACTGAATTTCTATATATATATTTTCAATATTTTAAACTGAATTGGCTCATCGAATGTATACCGATTAGATTGTGATTAAATTAGTAATAATTAAATTAATATATAATTTTATATTATATACTATGTTAAGTAAAATTAATATAAGATTATAACAAAATAGTTAATATAAAATTTAAAATTAATGTAAGAGTTATTATACGTAATTAAACTTTTATAATTTTTATAAGTTGATATTATAAAAATTACATTAACTAATTAAAAACCACTTAAACATAACTTTAAAAATCATTATTATAAAAATTAATAATTTTATCACATATGATTAATTAGATGATAATGTAAAAAAATATATTAACAATGTATTTTAATTAATTCTTATTATTTTTTTATAAATCTTATTATGATACATATATATTTTTTTACTTTATATAATTAAGTAACTTTTTAATAATTTCTCTTCTGTTTCTTGCCACTTGTTGATGCCACATATATCCCATTTGTTGATGCCACATATATCTTGTCTAGACAATAAAAAAATAATAATTCAAAAGATTAGCAACTAGGCTAGGTTCAGGAAATTACAACCTTCTCTTCCATCACCATCAATGTTAAAAATACAGTTCTTTAGTCGTGTTTGGTTTATTATCGCTCTTAGGAGTTACTAAGTCAAAATATATGCAAAGTGACGCAATCCAAACACAAGGTTAAAGAAGGACTTGTCCTTATTATAAGAACCCACGTTAACTTTCTTCAGTAATATTCTTTAAGAAGATATGTTAGTTTAATAAAAAAAGATGCTTATATAAGTAATTAAGCGATGATATTAAATTGCTTTTTGGCCAATTTGAACCCCGAAACCGTTGCATATCTCATTTCAACCATGCATTTTCTCTCTCTCTCTCTATATAAAAAAATAGCAGAAAGATATATACTAGTTGTCTGTTGACATTTTTTGCTTTTTAACTAAACTGTAAAATTTGATATTTTATAACAATTTTTATTATTTATTGATGTTTAGCGTATACTATTTCATATTTTTCCATAATTATTTTATTTAAGTGTGATATTTTTGATAAATTTTTCATCTAAATTTACTAAATAATTATAATGGATTGTAAAGATCTAAAAGAGGTATTGGTGATGGGTTCTCCTTCATTTAAAGTGGACAGTAAAAAAAGAGAAAATGGAAAATTGTTGGAAATATACGATTATAAATAGCAGATAAAAGTAAAATGGATAAGATTATGTGTACAAAACTTGTTGGAATCATTGCTTATGGCTAGATTCAATTGCATCTACACGTGTCACTTTTTTCAACAACCGAGATAAGCAATTCCTTTTATTGTTGCTCATAGATGAAACCTGCCAATGGACTAGTTTCCAGTTGAATTAGTCACTCCAATCACAACGGTCTTGTTCTTTTTGTGTAGTGTCCATTGTTCCATATTACAAATTTTTGGGTTTTTTAAGTGTATTGTGTAAGACACATATAGAAGTATTAAATATTTTAAATTATTTTAAAATAAATAATAAATAACTTTTTGTGTTTTTAATATGATAAATGAAAATTAATCATATATTTGGGTGATTTTGATTATATATAAGTTTTGTAAGAAAGCGATGTAAATGCATATATAAATTGGTTTTCTTCAGAGAGAACTTGTGCATAGTTTCGGAGGTGCTGTAGCAACTTCAACTCTTCTTGGAGTTCCTTTGGGACATAATTCATCGTTTCTTCAAGGGCCTGCGTTTTCACCTCCTTTCATTAGGGATGCCATTTGGTCTGCTAGCGCAAACTCCACAACTGAAGAAGGTAATCACTCAAGTGCTTTTCCTTAGTCTTCCAAATGTTTTTTTTTTCTTACCCTAGTCTAAATTTGTAAACTCATTAATTTGCTATAATGGTAATTGGTTCTTTGCATCAAACCTTGATATTATAAAGTTTTAAGAAGAGAAATTGACCTCTTATTATCTAATTTGAATTTTGAAATTGTATGATATTTAATGATGAGCTTATAGTAGCATGATTGTGATTTTGTAGGAAAGGATTTAGCAGACTTGCGAGTGCTAGTTGATGTTGGTGATATCCCTGTTCAAGAATTACGAGATTGTGGGATAGAAGATGAGAGATTGATGAAAGTCGTTAGTGATTCTGTCAAGATAGTGATGGACGAGGTAAATTGTTAATTTGTGAGATTATGCTTTAAACACTGTAACATTATTTTGGAATTAAAAAATGACAGTACATGTCGTTTTTCTTTATATATATATCCAAAAAACCTTTCCCATTATTTTTAGTACATAATAATTTACATAAGTACATTTTATTAAAAAATAAAAAAACCTAAGTGAATTGTTTTACTTTTCTAGTATCATAATATTTCCTACTTTAACCTCCACCTCCCCCCTCCCAATAACAAAAAATTATTAGATAGTCTGAGACTACCAAATGTTTATGGTCTTAATCAATGTTTATATAACGCATATTTAAATTTTATAATTTACGAGAGAGAACTAATAATACTTTATTACATGTCATGTGAAGATTAATGGAGACCATGGTGATACAAGATCACCTAATAATTTCTCCTCTCCAACTCCAAATTAAGTATAGTGTTTTCAAAGCTTCATCTTCCTTTGCTTTCCCTTTTTCTTCTTGTCATAAGTTTTCTGTGTTGGAAATTCTAATAGACCAAATGATAAAAAGAAAATCACGGTTGAGATCAATTGGCACTCCCTTCTATACAATCTACAGCTATATTGTTATATGCTATTAATTTATTCATACTATGCAACATGAATACAGAAGTAACTAGGTGTACACTATTAGCTGCGGTCTTAACTCCAAGATTGGTGTTCATTTTTAAAACCATTGTCATTAAGGAGACAATGATCGGTTGATATTGGTAATAGAAAATTGATTTTGCTTAGGTATTTCAACAGTGTTAGATCCACAATCCTATATCTTAATTAATCAGTTAAACTAATAAATAGAAAATATATGTACACTAACAGTTTGAGCATGCGTAGGGAAAAATCTGAGTGCGACATGACGAGACCAAATGTTTGATTGTCCCTGCATTTCATAACTATTTCTCCTAAAACTTCACACTTAATTATATTGGAATGCTTTTTTGTGGAAATAACATTTTTTAGCATCAAATCTACTATTACATGAATTATATCATAATTTTCTAAACTTTTATTATTTGAACTATACATAGCTTGATTCTCATGATGTATATATATATATATGATTCCAGGATCCATTACGTCCCTTAGTTTTGGGTGGTGATCACTCAATCTCATTTCCAATTGTTAGAGCCATCTCTGAGAAGCTTGGTGGCCAAGTTGATATTCTTCATTTTGATGCGCATCCTGATCTTTATGATGCCTTCGAAGGAAATTATTATTCGCACGCTTCTTCTTTTGCTCGAATCATGGAGGGTGGTTATGCTCGGCGACTCTTGCAGGCAATTTTTATTCTTTAATATTTTTATAACAACCAATATGATATATATATAGCAAGCTGAGTTTATCAGGGAAATGACAAGAAAAAAAAAAGAGACATGGCTTTTTAATTAGCTTTATTTTCTTAATTTGACTTCTGTCTTTGTCACTAATGTAAGTTTGTTTCGTTAGTTAAATTGCTACAAGTTCTTGACTATGGTATATATATATAGAGTATCTAATCTGTTTTCTCTTCGATAGCTAGTGATGTTGATAAATGTTTCAATATATCTTTACCCATGATTTTCATGATATATTGCACATTATTTATGCCTTTAATTCATTAAATTATTTCAGGTCGGCATAAGATCAATAAATAAAGAAGGGCGTGAACAAGCCAAAAAGTTTGGGGTAGAGCAATATGAAATGCGACATTTTTCGAAAGATCGCCCATTTCTAGAAAACCTGGTCTCTCTCTCTCTCTCTCTCTCAGCCATGGATGTTTAAGAAACATTACATTCTGATATCGCATAGATGTTTACTACCTTCTTTATGTTTTTTTGTGATGTTAGGACTAAAGCTGATTTGTGATGTGAATTTCAAAAACTATCTTGATATTTTATTTTATTTTTTTAAAAAATATTTTTTGGGAAGAAAAGGGAGGACACAGTTATAGTTTTATGAATTTAATTAGAATTCACTTACACTATCTATCAATTATACATGAAGAGTGTTGATACATGAACACCACTATTTTACAAACACTCCATCAATACTCATCATTTCTTTTTATTTCTCTCTTCCCAAGTGTTGAATAATATGAAGTGGTCCATGCAACATTTTCCAATTATGAATTGTCATCTATGATAAGATTGTTGATTTTTTGTAATAATTACTTTAAAAATTATATATTAAATGATTTTTAATTAGTTAACAGAATAATTCGTTATATTTACCATGTTAAATTCTTTAAGTTTCAAATATGTTGACAAACGAGTCTGCTTTGTAACAGTAACTACTACTGAAGAATTGACTTCTTACCATTTCTGCATCCTATTCCTATCAATCCATATATGCTTCCAAGGTTTCTATGCATTTATTTAGGTGGGTGAAGGGAATGGGGTCCCTTTGCAGCAAATTAACATTATACCACATGGAATTTATCATTCGATTTCTATGCATTTATTTACGTGGGTGAAGGGAGTGAGGTCCTTTTGTAGCAAATTAACATTATACCATATGGAATTTATCATTTGGTTTCTATGCATTTATTTAGGTGGGTGAAGGGAGTGGGGGTCCTTTTGTAGCAAATTAACATTATACCACATGGAATTTGTCATTCGGTTTCTGTTTCTATGCATTTATTTAGGTGGCTGAAGGGAGTGGGGTCTTTTTGCAGCAAATTAACATTATACCGCATGGAATTTATCATTCTTTAGTTTTTAGATTTGGTATATATATATATATATATATATATATATATATATAAAATTTGCAAACGTACACACACTTATTTTTTGGTTAGAGTATGTTAGCAAGTTATACCGTAGGCATATTTTAAGATACATTGTTGTAGTTATAATTTACTAATGTATTCCAACTAAAAAATAAGTGTGCGTACGTTAGCAAACCTCACAGGCATTTATTAATGTACACACACTTATATTTTAGTTAGAGTATATTAATAAGTTATACCATGGTATATTTTAAGATACATTGTATTTATAGTTTACTAACGTACTCTAACTAAAAAACAAGTGTGTATATATTAGCAAATCCATAAATATATATATATATATATATATATAATAACCTTTTGGTTTTCAAACCTTATGGATTTGATTCCTTTTGCAGAAACTAGGAGAAGGTGTTAAAGGCGTATATATCTCAATAGATGTGGATTGTCTTGATCCAGGCTTTGCCCCAGGAGTGTCCCACTATGAATCAGGAGGCCTTTCCTTCCGGGATGTTATGAACATCCTGCAAAATCTCAAAGGTGATATTGTTGGTGGAGATGTGGTTGAATACAACGCAGAACGTGACATTGGTGATTTTATGACTGGCATGGTGGCTGCTAAGTTTGTGAGAGAACTGGCTGCAAGGATGTCAAAATGACAATATTCTGCGTCGTGAGATATTTATTTCAATGCACTCAACTTTTCCTTTTTAAGAGTGGTGTGAAGATTTTATGAATAAATAATTGTCATCAAATAGCACCTTTAAAGTCATGGTTGACAATGTTAAAAAGGTGTGTGTCTATTAAACTTAGTTTTATTGACATGGTGAAAATTTGTTTGAAGCTTTGTGTTGTTTGATTTGAATATTTCTGGTTGAATAGATAACTTTTTAAATTGATTCTAATAACAAATATATTTTTATTTGTGTTACGCTTAGAATCAATTAACAGTTGTGGGTTCATTTTAACAAACCAGCAGCCCAGTTGTGGGTTCATTTTACAAACCAGCAGCCCTGTGCTTTCAATTTGATGGCATGAGCCAAGTTAAAATATCAATTCAATTATTTTTTATCAAGATTTTAATTAGTGAGTAAGATTCAATATTTGATTTACTAGAATTGAATTTGATAATGACTTTTAACAAATGTTCCAATTAGGACCCAAAAAGTTGCCTGTAAATCAAATATGGAGCAAATTCGATATTAGGAATGAAGCTATAAAGATAAATGCATAACTTTAATAAAAATGTAAAACATGCAAGAGCAAATTGAATTCAAAATGCATAAAGGAGTATAAAGCATATAAAAAGAACTTTAAATGACTTGAAAGAGACGAAAACAATAAAATTTCTAAGTAAAGTGCTAGAAATGTAAAAATGGAAGTAAATTATAAAAGAATTTCAAATGTAAAAGCTATTTGAAATGTAAATAAAAAAAATAAATAAAAGAGACTAGCATAAAATAAAGATAGAAAGGTAAAAGAAGAAATGCAGACAAAAAATGAAATAAAAATGGAGAAAGAGACGTGAAGGATTGAAAAATAAATTGAAACAAAAGAGGCAATGGCAAAATCTATAGAATTGAATTAACTTTGGGTGAATACATACAGGTTACTCGTGAAACTAGTAGCCATGATTAATATTCGGTGTGTAGGTATTACAGAAATTTAGTGCAATGTGTTTCAACGGAGAAAAAATGACTACAAAAGCCTTAGTTATAAATTTCTAATTCTAAAATTGAGAAATACAGTACATACACGTGTCTAAATGTCTCAAATCAACTAATTAGGATTCTAACATCTGCCTTTGTTTGAGTCATTTCGATAATGGTTGCTAACTACCATATGACGTATTTTTCTTGAAATGTTCCACTTGAAGTCTTTAACATCTTTAGCACTTTTGACACCTAGTAATTTTCTTCACAAGTCTTGGTTGTCTAAACTCGATCTTCGAACTCGAATTGGCCTTTTCTCGAAATCTTGATGACGTGAACAAAATGACTTTAGAAAAAAAATGTTAATTCTAAGTATCAGGCCCCTTTGAGGAATCAAAATTTGGCCAACTCGAAATGTAGAAATGTATACCTCAATCACACTACCACTGATATGATTGCCATGGTAACTGCCAAGTTTGTGAGAGAACTGGCTGCAAAGATGTCAAAATGATAAATATACTCTGCCTTGTCATTCTTACTTCAATGCATTCAACACTTCAGTTTTCAGAGTGGCATGTTCAGTTTTCATTGAGTTTTAGTAGAAGCATAAATAAAAGAGTTTGCGTGTGTGAAAGATGTAATATAAAAATCGTTGTTTATGTATCCTCTTCTAATAGTTTAAGCTTTTGTGATTGTTGGTTCCCAAAAATGTGTATGTGTGCTTTAGTTAGAAATTCCGTGCCGCAATATGCATTTGTTGCTATGGGAATAGCTGCGAAGGAGTGGTGAAAAGGAAAAAGAAATTATTTTCATAATGTATTTTGGAATTGATGTTTATTAAATTGAGAAAAAAATGCAGAATTTTTCCTTAAAAGAAAATTATCTACAAAAATATTAAAGAAAATTCAAAGAGTTTATTTTAAAACTAAAAATTAAAAAAAAAGAACTAAAATTAATTTTTAAAAACTAAAAACTGGTTGTAGTTTTTGAAATTTTGAAACTCACAACTAAAAATAACTTCAAATGGAGTCCTAAATATTTTTGGACATGTTTTTAAATACTTTGGAAATTAAATTTTAGAATGTCAAATAAAATTTTATACACTTTTGAAAACTAAATTTTGAAAGTTTACAAAATTTTAATACTTCAGAAAATTTAATTTCAGAAATATATGAGTTTCACGCCATCTTCCTTTCTCCAATTGGTACTGGACCTGACTTGACCTCTATCCCTCCATTTCTTTCTTCTTCAATTGCAAAACCAAATAGAAGATAACCAATTAAAATACGCAATTCCAACAAAAAAAGAAGAAGCAAAAATAGGTCCTCCAGCATTGGAAAAGATTAGAGATATGGAGTGGTGGGACACAACAAAATGAAAGAGAGGCACTAATGTTGCAATGCAATTGATGTCAATGAAAAATGAGAGAGGTGGATTGGTGAGGCACAATGCTATAAGTGTAGTTTCACTTAGGGGTGTTCGTAGGACAAATTAGAACGAGTTTTTTTTTGTCCCTATTCGACTAGAAATTACATTAGAGTTATTTATTTGAGTCCGAATATGACCTGATTAAAAAAGACCTAAAATATTTAGGATAAGACCAAGTTAGCCCAATTTATAACATAATATACAAATATTAACATTATGTATAGTTAAATTATAAAATTAAAGAAGTATATATCTACAGGTAAGGTATATTTTAATATATATTTTAAGATAAATAATATTAATATAAATATCATATCATTTTAAATAAAGCATTATCTATTAAATTAAGAAATTATATTATTAATATATAATTATTCAAAAAATTATACTTTTTAAAACGAATATTAGACTTTGGACCGGGTTAGGATGACCCAAAGTACAACTTAAACCTGTCTTCAAAACACATCAAGTCTAATTTCTAAACCTAAACCTGTCAAAATTAACTTCAAGTTGAGACAGGTCGGTCATAAACACACCTAGTTTTACTATTCCATAATCTTAGTTTTGGTTTTTCAAAGTATATTATGGAAATTTATTTTGGGATTTAAAAAATTGACTTGCCAAATTTAATCTAAAAATATAACAAAAGCAAAGGGTGAAGTTAGAAAAAATTAAGGGATGCAAAAAGAAATCCCTTAAAAATTTATTTCAACCTCACACACAACCGATCAACCTACACAGGCTAAAACTCATAAAAACTATCTCGTTCAACTCAAATGGAACTCAAATCTAAAGGGTTACGAATCCCTTTAAAAAGATAATTTATTGTGATCACAACTAAGGATCATAAATTACAATAAATAAAAAAACATAATGTTCCATTACACAAAATTCATATTATTAAAATTCCTTTATCGAGTGGCACTCAAACAAATAATTGGCATAAACATAAAATTAATAGTACATTACATAACAATAAGTTATATTAATAATAATGCATTTGTTTTGTTATTATTAATAGTACACCAATAGAATGTAATTATTATTAACATAACACAAATTATAATTAAAGAAAAAATAATTATTTCACTTGCAAAATTGTACTCATGATAAGTCAATTTATAATTATACAAATTATTGACAATTATATCTAACAGAATATGACAAATTCATGAATGAAGTTTATAAAATTTGTATGCATGAAATCTCAAATATAGATTATCATCTCTAATGATTCATAAACTTACAATAAACCATAATAATAGTAAAAAGTATATTTCAAATAGGCATTAATTACCAAAATTATGTTAACCGAGTGGAATTGGACTTGAATATCTTAAGCAAGGTCTCAGGTTCGAGTTTTATGAATGAAAAAAATGTAATTGAAAGGAGAGATATCATTAAAAGTGATTAATCATGTTCATTGACAGAGATTAGTCATTAACAAAGCTGATAGATGCTTCATATCTATAACATAGTAACAAAAAAAAATACATAAATTGCAAGAATGATATAATTTTCAATTGCCTCAGTGACTACCCAACAAATTTTTTTTTGATTATGTTTTCACAAGTAGGCATATTTAAACAAAAAAAGCTTTATAAAAAAGACAATATAAAACTTAATATGAATTTTGGATTGATTTAATCCAAATCAATTAGCAAAAAATAATGCAAAGTTAATTGCATTAACCTATATTGTGATCCAAAAATTATATTGTGACTAAAGCATATAATTAGAGACGGTATCTATTACACATATGTCACAAAATAAGAATAATAAACTAGAAACTATTATATCTGAATGCTAAAAGCATAGTAGTAAAATAATATAATAAGAATGTTTAAAATATTAATCATGCAAAAAGAATTTACACAATACATAGAAAATACAAATTAATGATCTAATTTTGGATCAAAAATTATATAATAAATTAATTGGACCTAAACTTATTTTATAATAATCATAACACTTTGAAAGTGAGAAAAAAAAAAGTGCAATTTACATGAATGTTATTGATATATAATAGAATTTTCATAATGAATTTCAGGCCAAAATTCTAAGAGTATGTTATTTAAAAACACAATTTTTTCTCAAAATAATTAATATAAGATATTTTTGAACTTTACAAAATTCTCAAATTATTCCAAAATTATAGAATAATTAAATAAAAAAAATGACTATTGGAATAGGCCTACACATCACATGCTCTCAAGTAGAGCTGTCAAGACGAGTTAAACACGTTAGGAGCTACATATTTGCTGGCCCAACTTGGTTGATGGACCCATCAGGCTAGGCCAAATTGGCTTATAGTTTTTTTCTTAAATTTATTTATATTTTACAAAGAAAAATATAGAAAAAATATATTGGGCCAAATAGGCTCGATACTTTTTGAGCCAACTTTTTATGGGCTTGTCCTGACCCATCTGTTAGACCAATTTGATTTTTTTTTTGGTACAAAAATTATAATAGCTCAACCCGAACTAGCCTGTTAGGCCATTGGGCCGGTCCTTCGGACTAGGTAATTTTTGTCGCTCTACTCTCAAGGCTGTGAGTGAGGATCGCTTGTGAACCAAAATTCGGGATTATGGGTTACAAACTGAGTTGTGAACAACCCACAACTAGATAACGTACTTTGATCCATGAAGACAGATGATTTTTTAGGGGTTTCGATAAAAAAAAAATTGCTAAAGAGACCCACAAAGTTGATTTTTGGAAAAACTAGAAGATGGGCCTCCATAAGATCAGATAAAATGGTGCAAACACGTGGTCCAAAATCATGACCCACTTTGATATTGCAACGTAAGCCTTGAGAAATTTCAATCTTCAAGTATGATGGTCACAAGATTTTGATATGAAGAAGCCTTGTAATAGTTTCCAAAACATCGTTCCAATCAATTGGAGATTGTAACGACCCTCTGTCGCTACAGTACTACATACATCCTCATACTCTATTAAGACATTCAATTATTTATATTAAATATCATCTCATCACTGTTCTATATGTAAAACAATACATATATGATATAGAACAATGTAACATATAAGTTAATTTATATACAACTCCACCAAAGATACATAATCAAAATTTCCTACAGCTAGTCAACTATACAACATATACATCAAATCCCAAAAGAAACTAAAAGAGTTTCCAGAAAAGCTCCACCCAAAAGGGGCCTCCAAAAGTCTCCGTCTGAGACCTCCTCCATTACCTCTGAAAAGTTAGATCTGCAGACCCCTCTCCTTCTGCTCCCACACCAAAATGACGTGATCATCACAGTCACAGTAACACAACAACAATAACAAGATATCCAACCAACATCAAAACAAGGCAAGGGTAAGCTTACGAAACAAAATCAACATATAATGTTTAATCCAACATAATCAAAATCATCAATCACACCAATATGGAAACCAAATTTGTCCAGAAAAGGGTTTACATACATTTCAGTATATCACACACAACATCACACACTATGTTGTCAATCCCATATGTCAATGTATGAATGACACGACTCCTGAGAGATTTTCTACATTCCGAGCGATCAGCCAAGTCTTATCCCCTACCATGGCCATCTAGCACCATTCAAGGATTGCCAAAACTTTGGTCAATTGGATAAGCTTATGGTTATCAGGATAAGTGTATGTAGGTGATGGTATACCACGACCTACACTGCCTTGGCCCTCTGCGGGTTTACCCATCCACTTATCCCCTAGGTCCCAATTTTTAGACCCTACTTTTTATCTAGGCACTAGGTTGGAGGCCCGTCTGAGCCGCAGCTCCTGTCAACCTTCCAACTTCCATGCTTACCTGCACATGGCATGAGGCCCACACAACCTCAGTCAACAACATATGCATGCAAATGCATGAGTCACCACAACAATCAACTCAACCATAACAATCATCATACCATACATATATGTGTCATCATATCACCACAACCATCAACTCAACCACAATAGCCATCATATCATGTACATATGTATCAACATATAACCACGTGGCCTACTCAGCACCACCTATGGTCCAACAATCACCATCAACCTCATGCATGCCCAAATCAGCCTCTTGCATGGTCAACAGATAAAACAATATACAAACAACATATACTTTTTGAAAATTCTCACACAACAAAACAGAATTACACGCTTACTCAATGATCCATATGCTCGCTCAGTGAGTACCTTTCATACAGAGAGCACAATTTCTCTTCGAAGGTTTTCGCTCAGTGAGATCAAGTCTAGAGAGCAACCAAGTCTTAGGAAGAATTCTCGCTCAGCGAACACATGTTTTGCTCAGTAAGACACTTACAACTTATCACACAATCCCTTAACAATAATGATAAAGAAAAATCCAAAAACTAGTTTAGAAAACCATTTAAACATCCACTTAACTTAAAATATACATTTGACATTCATGGAAATCAATAAAGTCATCAACAACCAACAAAATAATAAGAAAGAACAGGAAACTCTGTTTTTCTCTCGCTCAGCAAGCATTTCCGTCGCTAAGCGAATGACTTAACAGAGAGCATCAGCTTCCGTCACTAAGCAAACGTCGCAGAGCGAGCATTTCACTCGCTGAGTGAGTGGATTTCCAATAACCTCAAAATCCGTCGCTAAGCGAGAGCTCATCTTCCAGCTTTTGAAATATCCATTGTTGAGCGAGCTATAAATCGCTGGGTGCGATTTTTGCTCGTTTTCTTTGCAAATCCAACATCAATACCCAATTTTGATCAAATCAATCAACAACAAACATCACAAAATAATTTTAATCACTTCTAATACAATTCTAACCGATTATATAACAATTTTATCCACAAATCTCAAAATCCCTTTCCAAAAACCCATTTGATATCAACATCCACATACACAACATATTCACCGAAATCAACCGATTCTAAAGCATTAAATCAACATATCAACAACCACAAACATAAAAACAAGCAAGAGTAAGCTTGCCTGACCTTTAAAAGCTTCCAAATTCGGATTTAGGTTCCTTAAGAATCCAATGTTCTTGAGCCAAAAACTAGCTAAGATCGTTTCTTTCCTCACCACAACTGCTAAACCAAGCTCAAACCTCGTTTATACTCCCACAAACTCGATAATTTCTAAAGAGATAGAGAGAGAAAGTGAAGAGAAGAAAGAGAAAGAAAATGAAAGAATGAGGAGTTTTCCCCCCATCTCCTCCTTTATAGCCGACCTCTCGGAGCTCTAACATGGACTTTTGGCCAACTGAGGCCCAAATCTCACCAAACCACTTCCCATATCCCATCATTGATCCAACTTAACAGTTTTTTCTCTCAAAACCCAAAAATCACACTCACATTGGCTCAAGCACATATCTCAAGTTTCCTAAATCCAAACCCTAATTTCAAACAAACAACACACAACCAACATCATATACAATAAACCATACATAACAACAATTCATGTCTTCCTTTTAATCACCTAGATTACATTTCTAGTTTCCACTTTTTAGTTATCAAACACTTAACCATGTATTAGGAAAAACAAGACATTACAGAGATTGAATGGAATATTCATGGGGTTTTCGCACATAATAGGCTATGGAACATAACCAATCAATTTTTCCTTGTAGCTCAATGATTTGATAGGTATATTGAAGGGTTTTGGTCTTAGTATAATGAGAAAGTAAAGCCCCCAAACAACATATGAGCATGAAAATAGTGTTTTTTTTTCCTCGCAAAATCTTGAATATAAAAGTTGTAAATTCTCTCAATTTTGTGAATGAAAAGGAATGATTTTGAATGGGTTTTGTTTGTATTCATCTATACTATGAAAGAATTCGACAAAGCATATTGTTTTATTTCTTGATTTTCTGGGTGCTTTTTTTTTTATTTCGTGATTGGTATCTTCATTTCTTGATTGGTTTTAGGATTTTTTTTCATGATTTCTTGCTTCCTTGTCTGAAATCTTGATTTCCTTATTTATTAATTGTTTTCTTGATTGCAATCAAGAAAACAAGAAAGCATCTTGATTTCTTTCTTGAAATCAAAATTGCAAACAAGAAAGCATTTTGGTTGCTTTCTTGCCATCTTCATTGCTTCGTTGAATGAAAGCTAGCAAGAAAGCAATTAGAAAACTAATTAAGAAATCAATAAAAAAATAAAGCAAGAAATTGTCTTGAAATCAATATTTCAATCAGGAACGTAGGAACTCAATTAAAAAATAAAGAAAGGTTTTAAGAAAGCTTCTTGAAATTAAGAAAGCATTCAACAAAGCATATTCTTTTATTTCTTGAATTTCTAGGTGTTTTTCTTTATTTCGTGATTGGTTTTAGGATTTCTTTCATGATTTCTTGCTTCTTCACCTGAAATCTTGATTTCTTTATTTATTGATTGTTTTCTTGAATGCAATCATGAAAACAAGAAAGCATCTTGAATTCTTTCTTGAAATCAAAATTGCAATCTTGATTGCTTCGTTGAATGAAAGAAAACAAGAAAGCAATCAAAAAACTAATCAAGAAATTAATAAAGAATAAAGCAACAAAGCATCTCGATATCAAGATTGTAATCTAGAATGCCGAAACTCAAGAAGTCAAGAAAGGTTTCAAGAAAGCATCTTGAAATCAAGAAAGCATTCAACAAAGCATCTTGCCTTCATCCAATTTTAATTATCATTCTTCCATTTGAGTGTAATTAAATTCAAAAAAAGTTAAGGGTTTATAAAGGGGGATATGAAAACAAACATGAAATTTTCTTAATCTGGGCATAAAAACATGTAAAATTTGATATATTGATCTAGAGATAATGGGTAAAAAATTTATCAATTAATTGAATTTTTAAGCAAAAAATGTTGAAGGTTTCCTTTCAGGAATTTTGAAAACGAGCAAAAAATTGAAAACCCATATTTTTAGAAAAACTTGATTTAATTTCAGGTCAATGGTGTTTACATAGATGATAACAGTGATGGATTTTTTCCATTTGCACTTCTGTAATCACAACTCATTTTAGTTTTGATTATTCAACTCCTAGGATAGAATTGTGTTTTGTAATCTTTTCAACTTTAAGTAAGTGCTTGAGTTTATTTGGTTTTGAGTGATTTTATTGGAATCCCTGCGATTAATAGTGATTTCACTCAAATTTGATTGATGAGCAAAAACCGCAAGTGCACGGTTATCGTCAAGTAATAATATCGAATCCACAAGGACCGCGTGTTAGGCTTAGTAATTATCGCGATTCAATTATAATTAAACAAAAGGGAATAGTTTAAATGGATGTTGATTTAGTGAAGAAAAGTCACAAGTAAATTCAGAAACAAACAATTAATATGAAATTGGAGAAATTTGATAATTGAAATTTCCAGGATCGGGGTTCATACTATGACACTTAATAGATTAATTCCATTATCGTTGTGCTTCTACCCTTTCTCATTAAGGGTGAATTAACCTAAGGTACTCTTCATTTCCTTTCAAGATACGGAGAGGTGTCTAATCAAATTACCCACCTACTTTCGTGATGATTGTGTTTAATTAAACTTATTATGCTTTTTGTTAATTCAATTAATTCCTCAAAGGTTTCACCTACTTTTGTGGTTTAGACCTAAGTCCCTTCCCTATGGTTTCGGTGTTTGGGTTCTCCTTTCAGTACTTCCCCAAACCCCTAATATTATGTAAAACACAATCTAATCGTTTTGCATAGAGATAAATAATAAAGAACGAATTAAGAGGAGAACAAGATTCACACAACAATTACAGAAATCAATTCATTAAGAAGTTCATAGGGCTACGCCTAATTCTAGAATAAGGAAGAACTACTCATAAATATCCATAAAGACAAAATAAAGATCAGAAAATAAGAACATCAAACTGAAAAAGAAGAGGAGAAGATGATCCCTAGGCTCTCGCAATTTTTAAAAATTTGTCACTAAAATTTTAGTAATGCTAGTACTAGTGACGAAAATTGTTTTCTCTGACAAAAATTTTGTTACTGGTGCATTAATTTCTTGTAGTGGTACGATTCTAATTATGCGGGCAAGGAATTACAAGATGCGCAAGTGCTAACTGATGTTGGTGATGTCCCTCTCCAAGAAATTCGAGATTGTGGGGTAGATGATCACAGATTAATGAATGTAATTGGTGAATCTGTAAGTTAGTGATGGAGGAGGTAAATTGTCAACTAGTGAGCCTGTGCTTTGAATGTTGTCACATTATTTGGGATTATTAAATTGTATTTTCCAAAACATGCAATATATGTCATTTCTTTTTTTAAGTTAAAATCTTCTCATTATTTTTAGTGCATTATGATTTAAATTTGATAAAGTTTGCAGAAAAGCAAAAAAGATAAACTGTGTGAAGTGTTTTACTTTTCTAATATCAGCCTTATTTGTTGTAGTTTTATTCATAGGTAGCTTGATTGCGTCTTTGCCCCACCCTTTAAGTAATATCTTTTGAAGCTTCATATTCCTCTGTTTTTCTTTTGTTGTGGCTATCAATTTTTGGTGCTGGAAATTTGTAATTAATCTAATTATATAAAGGGAATTGCAGTTGAGGCTAATTGACACCCTTTTCTACATGCTCCAGCTGTTTCTATAAGCTAGTAATTTGTAGAGTGAATACAATGCACTATTAGCTTACATCTTAGCCTTAATATTATCGTTCATTTTGAAAACCACTGTCATTAAGGAAAAAATTTCCAGTTTAATAGATTAGTCATAGAAAATTGCATTTTTAAAATGGAAAATGTCATTAATACTAGCATTTTAAATTTTTTTATTTATTTTATCTATTATTTTAAAATAGAAAATGCTAGTATTAAAAACTAGCATTTTTAATTAGTTATTTATTTTTTTCAAATTAAAAACGCTAATATTACAAGCATTTTTAATATTTATTTATTTATTTATTTAAAATAGAAAACGCTAGTAGTGCTAGCGTTTTTTTATTTATAGAATAATAATAATAATAATAATTATATATATATATATATATATATATATAATTTTTTTAGCAATTATGAAATTAAAATTTTTAATTATAATTAGAATTGAAATGTTTCGTTGCTATTTGAATTCAAGAGGTTTGCACCTTAAACAATCAGTAGTAAACGCATGCATTGGACAAGGAAATCGTGATATATATTTTATGATCTGTAAAGGTTTGCCTTTTAAAGTATGCAGAAACTGCAATGCAACGTGCATCTGCTCTATAGATGGGATAGAACACAAAAAGGGAAAACGCTACTAGCAGTAGTGTTTTCTAGTGTGCCAGAGATGTGACGCGGATGAGATGTTTCACTGGAAAAATAAAATTGCACTGCAACTAGTGTTAGCCTTATTAAAAACGCTAGTTTGAACATAGTTTTCTACACCATTAATTTTTTTTTTTAACCCCTTCTATATATACACATTTTTTCTTTTGGTCCCCATTCAATATTTTCACACTACAGTTTGCAACGTTTTTGGCTTGAGCTGAAGCGAACGTAGTGTAAGGATCATAATCTATTAGTTTCTTTTCGATTTTTTTACTCTATCTATATACACAATTTTTTTTGTCCCCACTCGCGGTTTTTATACTATAGTTTTGCAAGATTTTGGGGCTTGAGCTAAATCAATAGCATAATGTAAGGATCATAAACTGTTAGTTGTTATTTTAATTAATTGTCATTTATTTAATTTAATTAATATTTGAGTTGTACAAAATTGTTATTTATTTAGACTGTAGAATTGTTTCTTTTATTAATGTAGAAGATATATATATGTGTGTGTGTGTGTGTCTATCTATCTATCTATCTATCTATCTATCTATCTATCTATCTATCTATCTATCTATATATATATATATATATATATATATATATAAGTTTCAGCTTTTTTTTATTTAATTAAACAATTGAGATTGATTGAGAATTGTATAAATCTATAAATGAATTAAGTGATGTGTAACAGAAAAAATTGTATAACAAACATTTTAATGTTCAAGAAAATGGAAAAAAAATTAGGAAATAGGGGTCAATAAAAAATAATTTTTAAACATTTTATTTATATTTAAAACAATATGTGATGAACTTAACTCATAAAATTAGCAATCAAATATAAAATATTTTTAAACTTAAAGTGTAAATAGTTGTAATCGCATTTTAAATTTGCCGTAAGAATATTGTTATTATATTAATTATTTAAAACTATAAATATTAGTTAAATTTAATTTATTATTAACTATAAATATTCGCGATAGATCTAACACAGTGATGATAATGAAATTTCTTGGATAATACTCTTCTTATATTGTATTCTTTTTTAATATTTTAATTTATCTGAAAACATTTATTATTGTATGAAATTAAAAATATTGTCTTTTTCTAATACTACTGTCCTTCATTGATATTTCACTGACATATCTAAATTAATTCATAACTACATTCCAATTTTTTTTTTTAAATATTTATCAAAAGTATTAGTTACAATAAATAATATTTGTATTCATGGAGTATATTTTTGTAAAGATTTTTGTATTATTCATTAATTAGACATATATTATTTTAAATATTATTTTTAATTTAATTATTAAAATATTAATAATGTTATAACGACATGTAACATATTGCGTGACATATAATTTGTAAAAGCTTTTTTACTAGAATTACTATTGTAGTTAATTTAATTA
Organism: Spatholobus suberectus; assembly: GCA_004329165.1. Lineage (NCBI taxonomy): Eukaryota > Viridiplantae > Streptophyta > Magnoliopsida > Fabales > Fabaceae > Spatholobus > Spatholobus suberectus. The sequence continues at coordinate 14,278 of QUWT01000491.1, read as the reverse complement.
AAATATTATATTTATTTGGATTTCATTATTTTGTTATTAATATTGTTTGGTAATTATGAAAATTATTATTTAAATAATTTTTTTGTTTGGTAATTATTATTTTATTTATTTATTTATATTTTTGTATACCAATATTTTTATGGTTATTTATGCATTTGGTGATATTATTATAAATGGTGTCTTCATCATCTTCCAGTTCAAGTGGCATACATTCTGGATCAGCAGAACCCAATTGGATGTAGAAGATGCATGTGTCTTAACATATTTGGAATGGTGAGGCAAATCATAAGTTGATGGTTAGACGAGCATGTCCAACTCATAATGGTATTTAAGGAGTTTTGCAACAAATCGTACCATACTTAAAACAAGAAGGTTTTGAATGGGTTTTCAAATGAGCTTGATAAAGATCAATCCTGGATTGATTAGTGCTTTGGTTGAGAGATGGAAACCCAAGACTCATACATTTCACATGCGGTTTGGAGAGTGCACAATCACTCTTCAAGATGATGTTTTATTATTAGGTCTACCTATGGATGGTACAACGTTTATGAGATTGACATCATGTGATTGGGGTGCTTTATGTGAAGAATTGCTTAGTATTAGACTAACACAATTAAATGAGAGTGTTGTTAAATTGAGTTGGTTGGAAAAATTTTTTAACAATGCTCAGGACCATGAACATGATGAAAAGCAATTGATACGGTATGCTAGGGCGTGGATGTTGAGATTTATTGGTGGTGTCTTACTTGTTGATAGGACCAGCAATAAAGTGTCCTTGAGGTATTGGCAATTTTTAAGGGATTTCGGAGTGACAAGGAGGTATGCATAGCATGTTGCTATCCTTAGTTTTATATATTGCCAGCTGTGCTATGCGACCAATTACGACTATACATTAATTGGGGGTATGTGTGTACTATTACAGTTATGGGCATGGGAGAGATTCAAAAGTATAGCTCCCACTTGGGCACCACCACTACAAGACAATTCACGTATTGGAATGCGATAAAACATTCATTATAAAAGTTAATTATCAATTTCACACAATGAATTGTATTGTTAATCATTAAATCATTTGTAGTTGGCTTCGATGTGGGCATGGCAACATAGGGCGTGATGATTTATCTTATCATCGTACCAAGTTTGACCAAATGAAGTGGCATATGTAAGTCTAATACAAATTTTAGACCCAAAATAAATAAAGTAGATAAATGTTATATACTGATATTTAACAATTTATGTGTGTAGATTGCATGGGAACCATATTAGATATGGTGGTACAAGACTTGCCACCAATATGCATCGAGGGGAGAGGTGTGTGGATATGTGTGGTGTCATTAATTTGTTTCAATGTTTGTGAATGACATCAACTTGATAAGGTTATGCGACAATTTAGTTTTCAACAACCTATTCTGCAACCTCCTCTTTAGCTACCTCAATTACATGGGTTGGCATTACAAGGAAAAGAATATGAAAATTGGACTTTGATATTATAGCTAGCTCTAAAACAATGGAAAAATAGAGAAAACCTTCAATTTCAGCCTACTACACCACAAGTTTAACTTCTAAGTCCTAACTCTGAGTATATGAGGTGGTATAAAAGTCAAAGTTGTTCATAGACTTAAAAGATGCAATCCATGCAATTCTGGTAAAGAATTTTATGTCATTAAAGGATAAATTCTATATGTCTAGTATGTTGTTCCTAACTACGCTTTATTTGTTATAAAGTGATGTGGTAGAGACATTATCCTACACAGTATCTGAAGAAAGTAGAAATACATTTACATTTGATGAGATGAAAGAACACGAGGATAAAATTCTAACAATTGTTGAAGAGGATGAACATTTGACTAAGTGTGCGACTTTAGCTCCACCTCATCCATAGCAGGTTGAAGTACCTCTATTCGATATTCCTGAACATCATGCTGAGAGTCATGTACTTGGGTGTAGGAGGACGACTAACCAGAGACATATAATATTCCTCCGATGCTTCCACGCCAACTAGGGATGTATTATAACCTTCTCAGCAATCATATTATCCTTCCCAGCAATAATCCATGTATTGGTACCCATCACAAATCCTATATGCTACAAGTACATGTTCACCGTTCTATGGTTATCTGTCATATTCGTCATAACACCAACATGATGCAGACACATCTACACCCTTCCATGGTCACCAATCACATTTGTCACAAGACCCATATGTTGCACGAACATCTACTGCATATGTAATGCACCAGTTTTTTGGAAGTCTAGGTTTAACTCCATCACCATCACCACATACAAATCCAATATATGCTACTTCACATCTACAAACTCCAAGTGCACCTTTTACAATATACCAAGTTCGCCCTATTTTAACCTAGACTATATGGCAGGGGTAGATATCCGTGGTTATTTTTCTTCACAGGCAGACAATGCAATATTGTTATCAGACAATGCATAACAGGTTAGAAAAAATCCCACTAGGGTGACAAGAAATCGACCCTATACTTGTGTTTTGACTCCTCAAGAGCGACAAGATCATGAAAATGAAAATGATGACCAAGTTTCTTATGTTTTTTTTGTTTAATGTAATATGTCATTATGTGAAATTACATTTGTATCTTTTGTTCCATTATTGTATTGTCGTTATTATCGCTAATGATATGATTAACTTTATGGTTAATACTATGATGTGTTAACTTCCATTTCGTTTTTGCAATCTATTTATCGACCCACTGACAATATTTATGTTCAAAGCAAAATTACACATCAAGCATATCTTCGTTACATGTCATGAGTTAATTGTTCTCGACTACAAGTTACCTTCATCATTTTGCTTAGAAGGTCCTGAATCTGATTGTAACAGACAATTACACCTGTTGTGACCTTCTCCCTTAAACTTACCCTGTGAAACACACGGATAACACAAGAAAGGGGGTTGAATAGTGTTATAAAATTTTCACAAAACCTTTTTCAAAGGAGTTTCACCTGATCGACAACTTCAAAAGATTTTGAAAGGAAACATTATTAAAGGAAAGACGAATGTTGTTTGTGAAACAAAATAGAGCACACAACTTATATTGGTTCGTCTCACCCCAAAGACTACGTCCAGTTCTTGGCAATAACCAAGTTCCACTAACTTATCAAAGTTACAAGTATTCTTTCAGCAAGCTTCTTCAGGCTCAACCCAAGTAGTCTTTAACTTGCCTCTTCAAGCAATAACCTAAGTATTCTTTGAATCAAAGCCTCTTTAGGCTTCTACCAATTTCTTGAAGAAAAGATTGAACGTGAGTTACCTCAATAAGTTTAACATCCTAACAGACGAATATACAATGAAGTACAAATAAAACTTTTTACAATCAGAGTATGAAAGCTTTTTGGATAGATGGAGATTTTAATCAATCAGCCAACTAACTTTGAGACTGAGGTCTTTTTTTCTATTTATAAGCTTTTCCAAAAAGTATCCGTTGTGAGTGCTTGCAAGAAACAGCCTTCGTCTTGTTGGAAAAAGTCGTTGAAGCATTAAATGCAGCATTTAATGCCTTTCACCAACTTGTCACTTGATAAGATAAAGCGGTTTGCTTATTTTACCATTCTTGTACTCAATCTCGTAGCAGTGATTATATTTGCGCTTCCGTTCTGACACCGCACACACAGTCCTTCTTTTACGTGTAAAGTGATCTTTTCTCAAGAGTAGGTACGTGGACTTCATTTATTTTGAGGCTGTTTATGCTTTTACAACTAACTGGTGTGGAAATCGTTAGAACATCGTCTGAGAGAAGTTAACTACTGAAACTTTGAAACAAGATCAAAGACGATATGTGAGCAAAAGGTCAGACGATAACGAGCATAAGATATTCGAGTAACCAGACGATTATTTGAAAAGCTCTTTTTAATTGTTTGTTATTATCAAAACACTTGAGGGTTGTAAAATCGTCCTTTGTCTTAACAATCTCCCCCTTTTTGATGATGACAAACATATATAATTTTCATAGAACATTTTTATATAAAAAAGGTTTTTTGTGGAGTGAGCTTTAGTTTAGAAAGCATTTTTCATACTAACATACTTTAGTTAAGCAGACACAATATCATAAATAGATATAACTGAATGAAAATAGATAATATTCATATGTAAAGGAAAATTCAAAATTCATTGTAATATAACTTATACTCCCCTTACGATTGATCTTCCTTTTGTTCTCCCCCTTTTTATTTTTCTCTTTTCATATATCTCCCTTTTTCGACATCATCATTCAGAAGATTTAGAGTCTGGAGATGTAGACGATGAGCCGATGTCTCCCTTGAAGTGTTTGGCCAGCTTGGCTAACAGTGCTTCTGCGTGTTTGCGTTTCCTGCGCTCCTTTACTAGATCAGCTTCAAGATGTTGGAATGTCTGTTTCAATTCATTGAATTCTTGTCTAACATCTGAAGATTGTGGTGTAGGAGCAAAGCTGGTAGCTGCTTCATCATTGGGTTCCTCTACTAAACATAAATTGAAAACATATGGTACAGGGGGTCAACAAAACCAGAAGTGGCTGTAGGGGAGGAAAATTTCAAAGGTTTCTAAAGAGAAGAAAATGTAAGTCTTGGGGTGGTTTATTGAAAGTTGATTGTCAGGAGTGGATGTACAAGGGGAAGGAGATGTAGAGATTTGCATCTAGTGGCCAGTCGGATGGATGGCAGCTTCATTGCTTAGAGTGTTTTTCTCTTCCGTAGTCAAACCTGAAAAGTGGTTGAAAGCTTTAACATGTTCTTGTAGCCCCTTTTGGTCTAGGCTTCGTAGAGTCTATTTTCCTTTAAGAATAGCCAGCTGTGCAGGTGAGAGTGCTCTCTTGCAAAGCATCAAGTGTCGTCTGGGGTCGCGTCTGAACTTCGGCTCTTTGCCCTTACCCATAGATAGATTCTGACACTTGATCGTCTTCTGACAGCAAATGTAGAAAGTGGTCCATGGCTTCATCAAAAGTGACATTTGAGTGCCATGAGCATAGGTGAGCCTAGCTCAAGGTCAAGACACCTTCTCTCGCAAATTACGTGTAGTAGAGAGATTTTCATTTTCTCCCTCAGGAAGTTGTTCATCACCCTCCCTAACTCCCAATCGTCATCACTAATCTGCCAGTCTTCAAAGTCTGGATTGTCTTTGGATGGATGGCGAAAGGGTAAGTCTTGATCTTCTCATGACATAATGGATAAATGATCTTAGGCTTGTAGTGATATGTTTTGCACATGATCAAATACTCAGAATAGTTACATTTTAGCATAAAAGGGGATATGTGGCAGAGAGTCTCCCGTTGTCTCCATACTTTGCGTCTAGGTGGGAATTTGGTTATGGTCGAGGTAAGGTAGACGAAGATGGGAGCGTCTGATAGCGTACTGCACCCTTCCTTCCAGATGTACGTAGTGATGTGGGGCTCATATGAAAGAGCTTGGGTAGCTATGCCTTCAACATCAGGAAACTTCTCAGTATACCCATGGCGCACGAAGAGTGGCCATTCCTCAGTAATAAGGGTTGTCCACATCCTTGGATTATTGACTTCGCCTAATTCATAATTGATAAGAGCTTGAAGTATTTCTAGGTCGAAGGGCTCTAGAGGTTGATATTCTTTGTTTTTCCTAACACTGTGAGGCTCTTTCTCTATGAAGTATGTGACATTCTGATCGCGAAGTCATTCAAACGGAGGCATCTCTAATCGATAGAGTTCTGGTGAAACTACGTCTATCATTGGTTCAGCTCCTCCAGACGATTGTCCTTCTGCTTCAAGCAGATTGAAGGAAACAACCCTTGCAAGATGATTAATGCTGGGAGTAGCTGTTGTGTCTACAAAAAGACAGTGGAAGACTTGAGATAAAGAAACAAATTGAGGTACTTCCCAGACGAGAGATCTAGGTAATCTACTTCTTGAGGTAGCAATGATGTCCTCTTGAGTAGACAGCTCTTACTCGTCAGACACTGCAGGGGCTGTTGGCAGCGAGTGCTCAATAACGGATTGAAGCACTGCTTCCTCAATTTGCTGTTGCTCTTCCTCAGCCAGCTTCTCTTCTTTTTTCTTCTTTTTCTTCTCATCCCTTTTTGACTCAGCTCTGGCTTTCCTGAATTGCTTTTCCTTTTGGGCTCGGGTTTTAGGTGCTAGAATCTTTTTGGATTTTGAGGGTGTTTTGGTTGGTTGAGAAGGTTTGTTTGAAGTGGTGGTTTTAGTGGCGGCAGGTGGTGAAGATGGTTGTGCTTATGGAGGTTCAGGGATGGTGGTACTTGTTGTTGTAAGGAGTGTGTTGATAGGAAGGTCATCGTCTAAGTCAGGTTAAAGGGTTGGTTTAGGCTTCAGATGAATGGTTAGTGGCCTTTGTTTTTTATGGGGGGAAGACGATTGAGGTTGTGCTTGAGATTTAGGGTCTTGAGCAAATGGTCTATTGATGGGTAATTTTGGTTTTTGTGGTTTGGTTTGTTTGGGCTGTGGTTAGGAAGGTTGAGGTTTCCTCTTTAGTGGTGAAGAGGCAGATGCTTTTTCAACAAAGGGGTCAGCAGACGATCTTACTCTAAATGCAGTTTTGACAGTTTTCTTAGGAGGTTCTTCCTTGATCAAAGCCAACTCAGGATGTTGGGCTACGTATCTAGAGAAGAGATGTGCAATCCTCATCTTCCTAATGATTGATACGTCGATCTCAGAACCTTGTTTCTTCTTTTCCCATCCAGCTTCGTTGACACCCACTAGACGAATAATTTTAGTGAAGAGCATGGCATATGGAATAGGATGCTTTTGTTTGTTCTTGGCGCTCTCCTTGGACTTGGTGAGGCAGGATCGCCAGTTATCCAAAATGAGCGCTGGTAAGTTTCCCTTCTAATCGGTCAACATCTTGTAGATGCAGAATCTGTCCTTGGATGAAACATTATTCTTTGAGCCTTTCTTGGGTAGAATAATGTGCAGGAGAGCATTTTGAATGAGTCTGCATTTCGACTTCATGTTCGTAGAATATAGAAACTTCTTCAAAACATCTTCGTTATCGATTTGTGGTCTTGATTTGCCATACAGAGCTTGGTCGACTATTTTTAGGGTGATGACCTTCTCCTAGTCTTCAATAAAAAGATCACCTTCTTCCTTACAGCTAGATGCTGCAACGATGGTGTAAATGGAAATGATGATAACTTGATTGTCAACGGTTCCGATGGTGGCTCCGTTCACTTCAAACGCAGAAGCCCATAAATAGGCATATGGTGCGTGATACCAAGTAGTGTGCTTTTGAACAAATGCTTCCCATCCAATAATTTTTGATGTACATCCGTAGAGGGAATCCTTCCTCTTCAAGCTTCTTAAGATCAACCCATTTTCCAGCAACGAAATCACCTTCTGGGAATCTCTCCATAGGGGCAAGTTGTTTCTGTGTGGCCATGAGTGCAAGTTTGAAAAGGTGAGAGTGAAAGCGAGAAAGAGGGTTTGAGAGTGCAGAAAGTATGAAGAGTTTTCAGAGTGTAACGAGAAAGAAAGAGTGGTTATTTTGAATATATGAGAAGTTTGAAAGTACTGAAAGGACATGCATTTATGACAACTTGATGTGGCACAGAAGATGGCGCACGTATCGTGGGTGGTTATCGATAAATAATCATAAGGGGAAATACTAGACGAATAAATTAAAAACTTTTCATATTCAGAGAAGAATGTGTCAGTAAGACGAAATGTAATAAAATGTAAGACGATATAGAATAAGACGAAACTTAATGTGCATAACAAGACGATACATGTAAGACGTTTTACTCTTACAAAATTTTCATATGCAAATTTTCTAGTATAAAGTTAAAGCATTCTTCAGGTAAAGCTTTTGTAAAGATATCAGCCCATTGATGGTTTGCATCAATAAATTTCATATCAAAAACACCTTTTTGAACATAATCACGAATAAAATAATGTCTTATTTCTATATGTTTTGCTTTAGAATGTTGAATAGGGTTTTTAGATAGCTTGATTGCACTAGTATTATCACATAACATGGGAATGTTATGCTCAAAGCTAGAGTAATCTTCAAGTTGATATTTTACCTATAGGAGCTGTGAGCAACAACTAGCAGCAGATACAAATTCTGTCTCAATAGTAGATAGTGCAATTGAGTTCTACTACTTGCTGGTTAAAGAAATAAGACATGGTCCGATCAAATGACATCCACCACTTGTGCTTTTTCTTTCAAATCTGTCACCTGCATAGTCAACATCACAATATCCTATTAACTTGAAATCTTTATTTTTCTCATATAATAAGCTTAGGTTAGAGGTACCAACAAGATATCTAAAAATCCTTTTAACAAACTTGCTGGCATACTCACTCATTAACATGTTTCCTTGGTATAACCTCAAGAACTCCATCTCCTTTGCATGCCTTGCCCTTGTTGGAAAATACTTCTCCAAGAAACGCTCTCTAAAACTAACCCAGGTCACAGCCTCACCCTGAGCTCCCATCAACTGTTGGGTTCCTTGCCACCAATATTCTGCCTTACCAACAAGCATATACATGGCATATACAACTTTCCTATCATCAAGGCAAGCCATCACCCTAAAAATCTTCATCTCTCACATCCACTGGTCAGCTACATCAGGATCTGACTCACCCTTGAACTAGGGTGGGTCACTCTTCCTAAACTCGGCCAACCCTTGAAACTCGAAAGGCACAGCAACACGAGCAGCTTCTGTAGCAGCTCGAGACATCTCTAGTTGAGCCATAGCAGCCTGATGCTGTTAAGCCATGGCAATATGTTGCTAGGCCACAGTATTTTGCTATTGGGCCATAGCAACAACCATCGCCTCCATAGCTCTGGCTATCTGGGAGAAATCAACTGGAGGTGGTAGTGGTGGCTAGTTAGACCTCCTCATTAGGATTCTACAAAACCAACCACAACAACACTCATCAACTATCCAAACATGATCACTTCGCTTATGGAAGGATCCACACCACAACAAAACAACCAAACAACAAAACAATTCACACCAAACGACATGTCATATAGACATAACACAAGCATACTGGACCTATTTCCCATAGGCCAACCTAAAGACACGACCAGCTCTAATACCAAAAAGTGTAACGACCTTTTGTCGCCACAATACTACAAACTAACCCCTATATATATAAAGATACTTAATAATAATCAATCCACATGTTTCTTTAACATATACAAGATATGAAATAATACTGTATACAGGCCCATTTACTTATACAAAACCAAAGGAGAAACACAAAACCAAACTCCCTATAGCTAGTCAACTATACAACATATATATCAAATCCAAAAGAAACAAAAAGAGCTTCCAGAAAAGCTCTACCCAAAAAGGGCCTCCAAAAGTCTCCATCTAAGACCTCCTCCATCAACTCTGAGAAGCTGGATCTGCGAACACCTGTCCCTCTACTCCCACGCCAAACGACGTGACCATCACAGTCATAGCACCATACAACAACAACAGCAACCATATCAAAACAAACAGTAAGGCAAGGGTAAGCTTACATAATAAAACCAACGTATAATGTTTAATCCAATTTAATCAAAATCATCAATCACACCAATATGGAAACCAAATTTGTCCAGAAATGGGTTTACATACATTACAGTATAGCACACATAACATCACACACCATGCTGTTAACCACATATGTTAATGTATGAAAGACACGACTCTCAAGAAATTTTATACATTTCGAGCGATTAGCTAGGTCTTATCCCCTACCATGGCCATCTAGCACCATTCAGGGATTGCCAAAACTTTGATCAGTTGGATAAGCTTATGTTGTCAGGATAAGTGTATGTAGGTGGTGGTATACCGCGACACAAGGCCCGCATTGCCTTGGCCCCCTGCAGGATTACCCATCCACTTATCCTCTAGGTCTAGCTTTAAAACCACACTTCTTATCCAAGCACTAGGTTGGAGGCCTATCTGAGTACCAACTCTAGTCACCATCCACCTTACATGCCTACTCGCACACGACTTAAGGCTTACCCGCACATGACTTGAGGCCTATACAACCTCAGCCAACAACATATGCATGCCAATGCATGTATCACCGCAATAATTAACTCTACCAAACAATCATCATATCATATGTATATGTATCAAGATATCACCACGTGGCCTACTCAGCACCACCTGTGGTCCAACAATCACCATCAACCCCATGCACGCCCAATTCGGCCTCTTGCATGGTCAACAAGTAAAATATCTCATTATCACAACATTCTACAACTAGTGGAGGTTCCTACTTAGGCAACCTTCCACCCAACTACCACTTTCTTACAAATTCTCACACAACAAAATAGAATTACATGCTCACTCAGCGATCCATATACTCGTTCAATGAGTATCTTTCATACAGAAAGTACATTCTCCCTTTCGAAGGTTCTCGCTCAGCGAGTATAAGTCTCGCTCAGCGAACTCAATTCTAGATAACAGTCAAGTCTTAGGTATAATTCTTGCTCAGCGAACATATGTTTCGTTTAGCGAGACACTTACAACTTATCAAACAAATCCTCAACGATAATAATAAAGAAAAAACCCAAAAACTAGTTTAGAAAACCATTTGAACATCCAATTAACTTAAAATATACATTTGACATTCATAGAAATCAATAAAGTCATCAACAACCAACAAAAATAATAAGAAAGAATAGAAAACTCTGCTTTTCTCTTGCTCAGCGAGCATTTCTGTCACTGAGCGAATGGCAACTAAAATATCCATTATTGAGCGAACATATCCGTCACTGAGCGAGGTATAAATCGCTGGGTGCGATTTTCACTCGTTTTCTTCGCAAATCAATCACCAACACCCATTTTTGACCAAATCAATCAACAACAAGCATCACAAAACAATTTTAATCACTTCTGATACCTTTCTAACTGATTACATAACAATTTAATCCACAAATCTCAAAACCCCTTTCCGAAACCCATTTTGTGTCAAAACTCACATACATAAGATTTTCACCAAAATCAATCGATTCCAAAGCATTAAATCAACATATTAGCATCCACAAACACAAAATCAACTAAGAGTAAGCTTCCCTTATTTCTAAAAGTCTCCGATTTTGAATTTTTAGCTTCCTTGAGAATTTACTGTCTTGACCCAAATCTTCCAAGAACCGCTCCTTTTTTCGCCACAACTACTCAACTAAATTTAAAACTCTTTTACAACCTCATAAACTCAAGAAATCTTAGAAAGAGATAGAGAGAGAATGAAGGGATGAGAGAGAGAAAAAATGAGAGAATGAGGGAAATAGTTCCCTCTCTCCTCCTTTTATACTCAACCTCCTAGAGCTCTCACACAGACTTTTGGCCAACTGAGGCTCAAATCTCACCAAACCACTCCCTTTATCTCAAAACTGGTTTAACTCAACTATTTTCTCTCAAGAACCCAAAATCACACCGACAACACACCCAATTTGGCTCAAGTACATATCTCAAGTTTCCTAAATTCAAACCCGAATTCTAAACAAACAACACCACTGTCACCACATACTACATACCATACATAACAATTTTATTTATTTCTTTTAATCACCTAGATTACATATCAAATTTTTACTTTTTTTTTTATTAAAACACCTAATCATACATTAGGAAAAACAGATGTTACAATTCAGGTTTAGGAACCAAGATCCACACATCATTTCTTGTAAATTAGTGTAGTTCCTCTTGCATAGCTATCACCTAGTCATCATTTGTCAGTACTTCTTCAATCGTCTTAGGTTTGATTTCTGAAACTAGGGCACAAAATGCTTGATTCTTCAATGATGATCTTGTCTTGACTCTTTCAGTTCGTTCCTTAATAATTTGATCTTGAGAATAATAGGTAACGAACTTCTAGTCCTTGTGAGATTCTTTTGTCTGATTTCCAGTCTGTTGTTGTTGAAAAGTATCTTCTGATTCTTTTAGTTCGTCTATTCTTATTTGATTAGACAATCCTATCTGTAAGTTTGCAACATCTTCTTCCAAATCTGATAATTTCCTATCAGGGGTTAGTGTATCATTGAATTTAACATGAATGGATTCTTCTATGACAGAAGTTCTAAAGTTAAATACTCTAAAGGCTTTTGATATATCCGAATATCCTAGAAATATACCTTTATCAACCTTGGAATCAAATTTTTCCAATTGATCTCTAATATTGAGAATATAACACTTACATTCAAAAGGATGAAATATGAAATGTTGGGTCTTCTACCTTTCCACAATTCATAAGGAGTCTTATTAATTAATGGTTTGATCAATATTCTATTTTGAACATAGCATGTTGTGTTTACAACTTTTGCCCAGAAGTACTTAGGAATTGAATTTTCACAAAGTATGGTTTCTAGCCATCTTTTGTAGATTTCTATTTGTCCTTTCAACTTATCCGTTTTGTTGAGGTGTTCTCGATGAGGAGAAGTTGTGAAAAATTCCATTCTTTTCACAAAAGAATTTGAACTCAGCATTATCAAATTCAGTTCCACGGGCACTTCTAATTGCAGTAATGCAAAAAAAACCCTTTTTCATTTTGAACTTGTTTACAGAATATTTTAAACGCATTGAAAGACTCGTGTTTATGAGTTAGGAAAGTAAACCCATGTGTATCTAAAATAGTCATCTATAATAACAAAACCATACTTTTTCCTGCCAAGACTAAGAATCTTTGTAGGTCCAAACAAATCATATGCAATAGGTCTAACAGTCTGGAATTGGAAATAACATCTTTGGATTTAAAGAAGTTTTAATTTGTTTCCCCTTCTGACATGCTTCACAAAGAAAATGAGTTTTCCAAGAAATCTTAGGCAATCCTTTCACTAAACTCTTTTTATATAGTTTTGAAATGTGTTTCAGATTGATATGCCCAAGCTTGTTATGCCAAATCCATTTTCATCTTCTTTGGTCATTAAGCAAGTAACATTTTGTTTGTTCAGATCCTCAAACTCAATCTTGTACAGATTGTTATGTCTTTTGGCAGTAAAAAGGATAGATTCATCATTTCTTTTGGCTATGCATGATTTCTTGTTAAAGGACACAATAAACCCACTATCACAAAATTAAATTATGCTAAGTAGGTTGTACTTTACCTATACCAATGATTTTTCCATTCCCATTTCTCCAAAAGAGACCATTCCTTCATATGGTTGGAGGTCTAAGAACATAGACCTTTCTCCCTTCATGTGACGTGAGCATCCACTGTCCATACCAAAATGAATCCCTCCTTTTTCCTATTAAGGATATCTGCAACAGAAATTATTTGAGATTTTGGTACCCAAAAGCTTTTCGGTCCTTTTGTGTTAGTCCCAAAGGTCTTATTTGATCTCTGCTTCCTTTTGTGTTGACACTTTTGAGATAAGTGTCCAGATTTACCACAAAAGCTACAGAAGGTTAAATAAGATTTAGAAGACAATGGTTTAGGATCTTTGTCTTCTATAAAACCTATGCCAGATTTATCAGATGGAGGTCTTCTATGTTTTAAGATTAATTGGAGTTTTGAAGATCCATCCACAAATTTAGCCAAATCATGTTTCAGACTAATGACCTCTTTCTTTAGTTTGTCGACTTCAGAAAGAAACATTATCTTCTCAGGATTTGAGACTTGACTTTCATGCATTCTCTTCGGATCTTTCTTGAGTATTCCATTTTCTAAAATAACTTCTTGATATTTTTCTTTATATTTTATACTCAAGAGCAATCATGTGAGAATTGGCAAGAAGCGTGTCATATGACATATCTTTTCGTCATCAAACTCAGACTCACAACTATCAGACGAATGCAAAGAATTTTTAAAGATAGAGTGTACCTTATATATTACTTCCTCAGTGTTTACCATGAGACAGATATTAGCCTTTTCATCGTCTGAACTGCTACTACTGTTGTCCAGATCTTCCCATGTGGCTAGAAGGTTTTTATTCTTGCTCTTCTTGAGGAGGCTTCCTGTATCTAGTGTCTTTTTTTCTAGAGGATTGCTTATATCTCCCTTTCTTCTTAAGCATCTTCTTGAATTTTTTGGTAATGAGAAAGATCTCATCGTCTATTGAGCAACTAGAGCTTTCGTTTGAACTCTTAGAATCATCAGACTGAACTTTCAGAGCTTTATTCCTTGCTTTTGTCTCAGTCTTTTCGTCTGCTTCCGACTTGATTCTCCATTCTTTAAAGCAATAAAGTCATTATTCTTAATTTTATCTCTTTTGAAGAGATGAACTACGTGAACTCTTAAAGGTTCTAATAACTCATCCAGAGTTAGGGTCTTCACGTTCCTAGCTTCAGTAATTGCTATAGCCTTTGGTTCCCACACTTTGGAAGACTATCCAAGATCTTGAA
>QUWT01000490.1:0-15190 GCA_004329165.1 Spatholobus suberectus | reverse complement strand
TGACTAATGTACCTTTCTGAAGACCTTCCCAAATTCATCTACTTTTGATGTACCTTTTGGGGCATTTTCTGATGGTGCAATAGGACCGTCTTATATATCTTTATAATGAATCTTGTTCTTAGTTAGCACAATTGATGCTTCAATTGATTACTTCAAAATATGATCATCGTCTTAAAGACTTTGAAGCTATAATAAACTTTAACCTTTCTAAAACACTTGAGCAATATTGTTAGATCTTTTCAATTCTCACAAACTTGTGAATTAATTCAGGGGTTTGTCATAATTAAAACAAAGGTTTGGATTCAACAGTACCAAAAACAAAGGTGCTGCTAGATTTTTTGGAGAAAGAAATATGAATGTTTGAAAATAACTACATTATTTTGGCTTATATTCATGCATCATATACATAAGTATGAAATGACAAGTTGAGAGGAAGATGACAGATTGGTACTTATGGAACGTAGGTAGGACTCTAGCAGAGTCTAGGGGGTATGGAATTGAGTTAGATATCCCAATAGTTGGCATTTGCACCCCAACTAGGAAAGTCTTGTAACTGGCTTAATTACCCTAACAACTACTAAGCGTTGGTAGCAATTGTTGAGTGTATCCATCCTGGCAGCCTTAGAGCGTAAGATTAGATTATTTATATATATGATGATATTGTACTACAGGATGGGATATAGAGGCTCCCAATTATCTCCCCATAAATATGAATACATGGAGTCGCATTAAGGGTCGAGGCCCACATGCATTGCATAAGTAATGGTTTCAATAAAGCTCAAGAATTATATGGTATAAGATGCATCAATTTTGAATGGTAGGAGTACAAGGTACTGGTAACGCTACCATTTGGATTTATTGAGTATCTCGATAAAATGGCTAAGATTATAAGATAGTGTGTGTGTGGTGTGTGTGTGTGTGTGGTAATGTATCATTTGTTGCAAATGTGCTGCTATTGGATGTTATGATGTTTGATATATGATTTTTTATAATTTTCTATGATTAACTCTATTAATGTTCATTACATTAATTATGTGATATGAATAATGGTCTGGGAAGGCCTCTGAGTTTATTTGTTCTTGGATTCAAATTGTCTAGTTCTCGCCCTTAATTAATTTGTCCCTTTCTCCATCTGTGGAAGTTGAAACGAAAGTAGGGGGAATGTTGTTTGGTCAGTATGTGAAGAGGTACGTGGTTGAAATGCATGCTGTCAGCAAAGAAAACAAGCTGGTTGAATACACTAGAAGTATTAAAAGACTCACAAGGATCACCCATATGATATCAAAGTACGCGCCAAAAGTGTGCACGAAGTAGAAGACTCGTTCTTTTAGAACGAGAATTTTAGATTTTAGTCATGTAGCACATGATTCTGAACACAATCATGTGTGGTGTCACTACTAGTACTTCCCTAAGATTAGATCAGTTATGTTTTATTTTGGAGAAGTATCTATGCATGTAGTAAATCGTGCTGTAGTGTCATTAGAATATAATGTAAACCCTTTTTAGTCACGAGTATGTAGTTGCATCATTTGTACTAAGAGAGATATGTATTGTATTCCATTTTAGTTGTATTGATTATTATTATATTTTATTGCCCAAATGATTTAATAGTAAAAACTCTATTTTGTTTTACAAGAAAAAAGGTTTTATGATTTATATTTGCTACAATTTCACTTTAAAGTTTTAAAAAAATATTACCAAATTTTCACTACTGAGTTAGAGCTCGAGATTTGAGTTACAGAAAGGTTGACAGATTAGAGTGACATGATCACTTTGTGAATCAAATAAGTATAACATCACATTTATTTATGTTGACTTTTGTAGCTTTCACTCCTCCATTCCAATTGAGTTAATGTTTTAATATTTAAAAAAAAAAAACTCATATTGATTGACGTTTTTAATTTTCAATAAAATATTAAAATTTTATTCTAATTTTGTCCCATAATAAATACTTAATAATGCATTTATAGAAATTAAGATAGAGAGTAAAGATTTTAATAAAATGACCCCTAATAAATATTATTGTCTCAAATAATTGCATTACTTAATTTGTGTAAGACAACCCTAAAAACATCAATCAATTTAAAGTGAAATATATAAATATAAGTCTATTAAATGAATGGATTAAAAATAATTTGGTTTTAATTTCTCGTTAAAGATTAAAAATATATTTTTATTAAAATATAAAAACTAAAAAACATATTAAATTTTTATTAGAATTAAAACCGAACTTCAATATACTTTGAGGAAACGGAAACATAATTTATACTTCACTTAAATATGTCGACTTGTGTAGCTTCTATTAAATAGCGGTCTATTAAATGGATGGCTTTGATAAATTTGTCTCTACGCAAAAACATGTCTCGCTTTGCACACATATAATTCAATTAAATATGTTGACTTGTGTAGTTTCTATTAATAATTAAAGATCAATTAAATGCGTGGATACTAAATTTAATTTCTTTGACAAATATTTCTCTATGCATTAACATACCTCATTTTGTGAATTCAACAAGTACATCCTTGCACACATATAATTCATTTAAATATGTTGACTTGCGTAGCTTCTATTAAATAGAAGTCTATTAAGTGCATGGATATTAAAATAGTTTCTTTGATAAATCTTTCTCTTTGCAAAAACGTGTCTCATTTGTGAGTCCAAACATTTATAACCTTGCATAAATGTAATTTATTTATATATGTTGACTTTTGTAGTTTCTATTAAATAGAGGTCTAATTCATTTATAATTCATAATATTTTGACTTTTATAATTCATAAATATGTTGACTTTTATTAGTGTGGATATTAAAATTCAATTTTTTGGTCACCAAAGAATTGACATTTATTAGTTTACCCTTTTGCTCTATAGCTTTCAGTAACTGTGGCCATGGCTGCTACCTCCACATTCCAGTTTTCAGTTCTCTTGAGCCTCCTCATAGTTCGTTCTGGGGTGTTGAAGGGGTCTTCCCCAATCATGCAAGCGCTATGAGTGTCCCACCTATGTCATACAAGTGGGCAACGGCTATGAAATCCGCCGCTATAATTCACCTGTGTGGATTTCAAACTATCCGATTCAAGACACTTTTTGGATTGGAGCTACAAGAACTGGCTTCCAGAGGTAATTTGTTTTAATTAAATTAATTTATATCAAATTTTGAATTATTTCTTGTCATATTTTTGAGTAACAACATAAGAAGAAATCTGGGTATTTTATGGACGTTATTAAAACAAAAGGCACATGCTGAAAAACCCAGTTACGAAATGAAACTTCAATTTGATTGAAAAACAATAGAAAAAACAAGGAGCTGTATTTAAGTTTTGTCCTTTTAAATGGATAAAACTTAGATATAGTTCGTATCTACTCTTGGTGTTATTCTTTAATAAAGATTAGTTCATTTCATAATACACAATAAAAACTTGCAAAATTTCAACATAAATTACTGAAGTGAAACACTAAATATAAAAAAAACAGCACAAAAAGTACTTAAGTAATAACATCTAAGTTTTGTACTTTATATACACTAGGATTCGGCTCTTCTAAAGTGCGGTCTGTACTTTAGAGAGTAAAGTGCATAAATTCTTTCACTATAATAAATGGTTAAGATTGTCCATCACATTTTCATTTTTAAAAAATAAAATTATAGAATTAAAATAGAAAAAAAAAAAAACAATTTTGTTCACGGAGGCGAGGATGAAGGGTCCTTCTCCGAGAACGGTGGGAAACTCCGGCCACGAGAGTGTGGACGAGGGCAACAAGCTTCCTCCACGAGTGGCATGGCTGCGGTTTGCTCATTGCTCAGCATCCACCGTGCGCCACTCTACGCGCCGCCCTCCGACTTCCTCGCCGTCCTCCCCGCCGACGCACCGTCCCACTCTCAACCCCAATGCTTCGCCTACGAGGGCAACAAGCTTCCTCCAATTCGTTAACTTTTTCGCGCCTCCACCAACTGTGTAGCTTCTCGGACCTCCAACACGACCTCTGCAAGTGCCATTCTCGAATCCGCTTGCTCCGCCACGTCGCCGTTTTCGTCACCGCCGTGTGCTGCGATAGGGTTTACTGTCATTGCTGCGGGTCGTTTTGCATTCCTCGTCCAAAGAGGAAGGAACTTGTAAGGTTGAAGCAGCTTGAGGCTACGGAAAACGACACTCTTATGGTGAATGAGATTAACACCATTGATAGACTCGTTGATCGACTTTAAATCACGGTGGAAGGCGATAAGGCTATGTGAAACTCCGTTGCAATTTGATCATTATTAGAATCAGAGTCCAATACTCTAACTATGGTTAAACGAAGCAAATGGTATGGAGGAATAATTCCTCGTCACGATCTCGTCGCCGAAGTTTCCCACCCTTTCTTATTCGGTCCACGGAGGACGCTTCTCGGGAAACAATTTGTTTGTTTTTTATTTTTCTATTTTAATTCTATAATTTTTATTTTATTAAAAATCATATATGATGTGTCAATTTTAATTGAAGTGTATTATCTAACCATTAATTATAACGAAGGGTTATGATTTATGCACTTTTACTCCCTAAAGTGTAGGCTGTATTTAGAGGAGTCCAATCCTATACGCTAATGGCATGTTAGAAAATTATCAATTCACACAAAATTGAACTAAAAAATAAAGAAAAAAAAAGTTCAAATATGATTTTTAGTCCTTATAGGGTGAGTGAGTTTTGATTTTTGTTCTGTAAAAATTTACTTTATTTTTCATTCTTTTAAAATTTGAAATTACTATTTTTAGTCTTTATAAATGAGTAAATTTTAGTTTTTATCCTTGTAAAATATTTTTCTTTAATTTTTTTATTCTTCCAAAATCTAAAATTACTACTTTTGGTTCCTAACATTTATTTTAACATAGATAAATAACCATTTATTCTAAGGATCTACAAAATTTTTTAGAGGTGCCATACGCTAACTTGATATCATAGAACAACACTAGTGGGTGTCACTTAAAATGGTTACTTGACCTACTGTCAAACATATAAGTAATTAACGAGTATCACGTGACAATAGAAACCAAACTAATAGTTTCATATATTTGAAAGATAAAAACAAAAAAAAAAGTACAAAGACAAAAATTAAAATTCATTTATTTATAGAGATTTAAGCCAAGAAAAAAAAAATACTATCGTAATCAATTTAAGAAGGAAGAGAAGGAGAATGAATAGGAAAAGGTGTGTGTTTGACTTAAACCCTTTCTTCGCTGTAAAATTTCTAAAGGAGATGCCCAAGCATTATGCTTTTATGAATTTTAATATCAATTTAATTTTTATGAATTTTAATATTCATCATTCTATTTTTAATTTATTTTCCATCTTCATGTTTTTAATTTCTTTTATCACTCATTTATTCTATAGATTGTTTTTAATTTTCTGTTCCTTAAACAAGTGTTTTACACCTGAAAGTGTTATATTTTCTTTTTTCTTTTAATATCAACACTATGTATTCTTGTAATCACTGCCATTTGAACTCCTTGGGTTTATTGTGACATCGTTATAATTGTTCCATTTTTTATGTTTTATTTGGATTAGCCGATTAGATGTAAAATAAAGAGACAAAAGGTATGAGGAGAAATAAAAAAGATATAAATGAAAGAAAATAAAATAGAAAAGATATGTTTATTGGATAAATATAAATAGTTAAAATTTTCTTCTTATTAGGCAAATAGAAAAAAAACTCACTTTCGAAAGAAATGAAATTGTTTTCCATTTTTGGATGAGTATAAGAATAACTAAATTGTATGAAAATATTCTTATACTAATAAAAAGTACATTTATTCAAAAATATTAAATGTTTTATTTTATTACTTTTTTCTTAACATAAATTATTTTTTCAAACATTGTATGTTAAAACAAAATTAGTTTTTTTTTTTTTAAGAAACTAAAAATGAAAAAGAGAAGTCTCCATTTCCCCTCCTCATTTTAAGTTTTTTTCTTGTCAGTCTCTCTCTCTCTCACCACACACACACCCAAATCTCTCCTTCCTATATTTCCTTAAACCAAAATAAAAATTTAATGTGTTATCTTTCTTTCTCCTTTCATTTTTACTTCATCCTTCCACCAAGCAGTGAGTTACTCTCCTTATTATCTTCGTTGTCCTTTAAATTAAGATAGACAGAGAATTTTTATTTTCACAAAAAAATAATTAAAGACGGTAGCCTTTTGATCAATTGAAACTAACCAGTAACCATACTTTGACCAAAAAAAGTTACATCGTCTTATTGGGAGGGAAGGAAAAACTTTTACCATACATTGCCAAAAAAGAAAAATGCAATTGTGTTATTGTGAGGGAAGGAAAAACTTTTACCACACAATGATAAGTGATGACAGCTCTTTACAGTTTTATATCTTTTTAAAGATTTTACTGATCTGCTTATCAAATTAATTTTTTTTATTAATTGTTGAATTGATGAAATAATTGATTTACAATTCATAGTTGCAATTAAACCATGATCATATGTAATAGATTAAAAAATATTTAATAATAAAAAGTATATTTTTAAATTTATATATTAAAATTATGCACCAAATCTCAAAAGTAAAATTGATAGAATGGAAAGGTGGCTTTACGTGTCCTAAATGACCTCAGACAATTAATGAGCAAACTACGAAGTAGAAAATGAATAAAACCAAAACTTAAAAATGTTAAAAAATAATAAAGAGAAAAACGCATGATGCATCAACTTAAGTTGTTATTATTCATTAGAGAACAAAAGGAAATTAAAAGGAAAGTTCACTGTCTAATTCTTTGAGACACTCTGTTAGTTTCTCTTCAGAATTCGGATGTTGTTTAGTTTATTATATATATATATATATATATATTCTAAGTCTCTCTGTCTTTCTATCTCAAATTTCATATATATTCTCATTTCTCAATTTCATATTTTAAGCACTTTCTTTATATCTCAGTCACCGTTTTTACATGTCTATTCGCTTAGTCGAAATCTTCTCCATTGTAAAGCATTAATTTGTTGCATCCACTATCTAATGGGGGTAAGAAAAGCACCTCTCTAGTTGAGACTTGAGACTTGAGACTGAACCGGTGAAAAATGAAAAAGAGCAACAATAAGCATTTTTTTTTTTGGTAAAATATGCTTTTGACCTTCAAAATATTTCAAAATTTGATTTTAGCCATTATAAATATTTAATATGTTTTTAATTCTTATATTCATTCAAAATTAAGAACATGTGTTTAAGTTAAAATGCAGGTATTAAAACCAAATTTCAAGTCATTTTGAGGAATAAAAATATATTTTACCTTTTTATTTTCCTGAACCACGATTTCACGTCATAAAAACCGATTTGAACCATCAAACCACCGTTTTGTACCTTTTTTTTTAATATTTAAATTGTCTAATTTTGTGGACTATCAGGACTGGTTTACCAAATTGGTTTACAGTTCAATCAATAGGACTAGGGATGTCAACGGGGCGAGGCGGGCATAGATAGTAGCTACCCATTACCCGCCCCGCCAGATAAAATCCGTATCCGTGCCCTTCTCGTTACCCTTGCAGGTATCCGTTAAGTGGACACTCGCAGATATTTTTAATATCAAATATCTGTAGGTATCCGTGGATATTCCGAATATTTTTAAAAATTTAAAAAAATAATAACAAATTTATTTTGTGTGTGTGGACAATTATAAAGTGTTACAAATATCACTTTGAATATATAAATTAGAGAGTTATTGTTTAAAATAATCACTTTGAACATAATTTTAATTATTCTAACAATTTTTCTAAAAAAAATATAGTTTTAAATACTCACAAATTTATGTTCCTTTTCTCTTGTAATATAATGCATAAGATTTTTCTCGTAATGAACAATCGTTTTGAAAATTTAAAATAAATTTATGTAATTTTATCTATATTAATATATAAGGGTATTTAAGTAAATATATAATTGTGGGTAGCGAGTATCCACAGGTACGGGTACCATGATACCTATACCCGCCTCGTTAATAAATGGGTAGCAAATATAACCGTTTAGAATATTCACGGATACCTATTTAAAGTACTCATATTTTACCCGTCATGGATTTTATCCGCAGGCGCAGGTTTTTGTGCTATCCCTAGGTAGGACTAGGGTGTCGGTTTAGTTATAAAACTTTGATGATAACAAAATATTTCTTATAATAAAATATTTATAAAAACTATTTCACTAGTAATCAAATATTTGTTATATGCCCACCAAAAAATATATATATTTGTTATATTATAAAAAAAAATATTTATCATGAATCTTAATGTTAGTCTATGATGACTTACTAAAAATATTTAACACATACTCGAGGCAATAGTATTCAAATTGTTATCAGTGTATTGGTTGTTGTTAGTCTATTGATTACGTATACCTCTACGTTCCTCATATTTGATACAGTTACGTATGTACTGTATATATCCATACTCATATCAAAGAGTATTGCATTATGCTTCACTATTTATTGTAAAAGAAAAAAAAATAGCTTAACATTTAAACATTTAAATTGCATATTTGATTGAATTAAATAAGTCTGTGTTTGATTTCTATTTTCAATAACTGTTTTAGTTGTCAAAATGTAACAAAATAAGATTGTTCAGATTAATGGTGAAAGGTAGTGGAAGATACAAACCAGAGTGTGAAATAAGGAAGATGTTAAGCAAGATGAAATAAAAGACAAAGATGAGAAAATATATCTCATCTATTTTGTTTTTGGTTTGTAAACACTTAGGGTGTGTATTTTTTTTTAAAGCTGGTTTTTGGTTTTCAAAATGTAACTAAACAAGGTTGTCTAGACAGCTAGAGGGTGACGAAGTACAAATAGAGTGTAAAATTGAGGGAGATTTGAATAAGATGAAAATAGAAGATAAGAAAACATTTTTAGTTATTTCTGTTTTACTTTTTTTTTTTGAAAATAAATTTCAAAACTTGATAAATTTTGGATGAGAAATTGATTGTTGAGTAGTGTGGAATTGTTTAAAAACAGTTTTTAAAACCACAAAATAAGAAGAGAATCAAACGTGTCTCTTTATTTTGAAACATTTCAAAATTTAACAAATTTGAATGAGAAATTATTATTGAATGGTGTAGAATTTTAGAAAACAATTTTTGAAATCAAAAAGTGAGAAGAGAATCAAACATACCCTAAATCTAAGATCACCAAAAGTAGATAGTACGACTAATTCAAATAGTCAATTGAGCTTGAGTAACCATTTCTGTTTTTTCTCAGGCTATTTAGTTATATTCATGGTAACAACAACTATAAGAAGGAATTAAGATGACAGCGCCTGTGGCCAGTGAAGTATCAGTTGGTGGTGGAAAGTCCCAATTGTTGTGAGCCTCTATGTGCCAAAGAGAACCAAGCAACCCACCTCCGGCAGATGGTCTCTATGTTCAAAGATGGAAAACTATATATGCAGCCGTTAGACAGTTTGGTGGATTTATCACAGATTCTAATGCTGGGGAGCAAATTGCCGCCTTGAACGCTAGTATCGCTGGCACTACGTGGTCTGCTACTGTTCCGAAAAGTTACACTGTGGCACAGTACAATTCCCCTTTTGAATTGTTCAATCGAGTGAATGAGATATGGTTCTTGTATGAATGATAGTGACAATTAATAGCATGCTAAGTGGAATGATAGTGACAAATATGATTAATAGCATGTTATCAACTTAAATTAGTAAATAATATCATAGATAAACATTTGTTGCAATAATTCATTAGTATATACTTGTATGAATATATGGCTGTGACGACAAATTTTATAAACAAAATTATACATGCGTATAAATTTTAATTTGATTTGAATTAAGAAATTAGCTCAAGAAAAAAATCATTTTTTTATTTTTCATAATTTAAACAGGATTTGATCAATATATGATTAATCCTACTATTGATGTGAGAAATTTTCCTGGCTAGCTGTGCAAATAGCTAATCACCAACGGATGATTCCCCTTCACTAGATAATTGGCTTGAGAAAGGGATTCTATTCATCAATTGGGTTCCTAGTCCACTCCAAAGAGACTTTCTAGCTGTGTAGGACTAAGGTTCTATGTACATTACTCCTAAGTTGAAGTGTAATAAAGGAAAGTTGTAAACGGCTGCAATGTAAAGGAAAGCGATAATGAAAGCTATAAATTGCGAAAAAAGTAAATAACTAGAAGGATAAATTTGATTGATTGGTTAGGGACCTTGTTTACATCAAAAATGAAATATTTATCCTCAACTGCCCTTAACAGTCATTTTAGTCCAATAACTACCCACTGTCCTACTTTTTAGCAAGACATGATAGTGTGCTAAGAACTGCTTCTCAACTGCTAAAAAAATTCAAAATTTCCCTCTAGAAGCATGTATCTGTGCTAGGCTTCCACGTTTTGGGATGTGCCCAAACTATCCTCGACTTAGGCCCCTTCAATTGTTAACCATTAGCTAAATTAGCCATTAGTCGATAGACTCCAACTGATAGCAAACAACTATCTCCACATTTTTAGCGCAACATAACTGCCCCTTTTTCTGCGTCATCCAATTTGCAACAGCTTTTATCATAAATAAACAATAGAATGATGGCAGAAAATTGATTGCGCTAAAAAACCCCTCAACAGCGTTGCGATTTCCCAATGTACCAGCTTTTTCGGTCAGTTGGTGTTGTTGCAGAATACAATGGTTTATCTCAGCTATTACGTCTGGCCGACTGCTAACCCTAGGGCCCCTTTTCTTATCAACCACGTTTCGTGGTATTATAGTCTACTTGATAATATGAGAGATAACCAAGAGTTTCAGCATAACTACTGGCCCTTTTTGGTTTCTAGCTGTATGGGCACAGCTATATTTTCCAGATACGCTATATCTGTTTGTGTGTCAATATATAGCGGCTTGCTTGAAAAGCGCTATATATTGACACAGAGACAAATAGCGCTTATTTGAAAAAGTGTTGTATATTAACACGCAAATAGATAGCGCTTGCTTGAAAAAGCACTAAACAAAAGGAAAAATTAAAAAACTCTCTACGAAAGCTTTCCAAAACTTCTTCGTCTTTGTCATGAAGATACAAATTATTTGAATGGATAATTATAACACAACCTTAGTAAATCTTCCTAATTATCAAAATAATAATTTCGTAAAAGAGAATCATTAAATAATTTTAATTTGGCGTTTAATATTTTGAATGTTTTATATTTTAATTAATACATTCTTTTCCTTGATTTCTTCACTTGCTTCTCAAAACATCAAGCTTAGATTTAGGGATTGAACTTTGTTCACATAAAGGTTTTCATAGGATAGGAGTGCTCTGGATGCAGGAGTTTCTTTTGCAAAGGAAAAAAATTTCAACTTCAATATTTTGAAGAGATATCTCATGAATCAAAATTTGGACTTGATTTCATAATTTTTAATTAGATGTGGTATCATACTTGGAAATATATTCTTTATTATTATATTGATTCTATTTAATTATTTAACCGTTTTTCAATTTATATGTATTCTGTTTATATATTTATATATTATTGTATGCTATATATTTCTCTCTATCATATAATACTATTAGATGACATATAATATGACATATACTTATGTATTTTTCTATATTTTTGGAATGTTATTAAATACTATAGAATACCTTATAGTTTTATAATAACATAACATATGATTAATAATAAAAGAAAACAACAATAAGAAAACCTCCTCAATTGTATAATTGTTTGAGGTAGCGAGTGACCCCAAATTGAGTGGAAAGTGACCCAATTTGAGGTGCAAGCCGACACTCCTCTCATCTAAGAAACAAAGAATCCTAGTCTTTTCTCCAAAGCCGCCACCTCCTCACTCAACCTTCTTCTCCCTTCAAAAAAAAAAAAGAGAGAAGGTGATATGCCAAACTAGGGTATAATAGTAGAAAAGGAAAAATAGGGTAAAATTGCAAAATAGGAGGACGAACAAGGAATCAAAAAACCTGCAAAATTGGTTGTACGTTGTTGGAGATGCTGCACTCACTAATAGATCTATTTGGAGTGGTGGATCAGTCGCAACTACGAAGCTGTTTTTCACATTGTTTTGAAACTAGACCGAATTGGCTTTCAACTAGTCCAACTGGGAATTGGTGACTGATCGTCAATTCCAAAAAATTGAAACATCTCAGAGATTGGTAGTCACACTGATCCAAAACTGGTGAAAGCCCATGGCAATTGGAGAAAATAAAAAAAAGCAGGTATTTTTTAATCCTTTAATATTTTTTAATTAATCTTATAAAATATATATAATTTAGTCATTTATATTAACTTACAATTTTTAGATCTTGATTTCTTATAATTTTATATTATTTTATTACTTAAAATATTTTGTAGTATTAAAAAATATAAATTTAATTACTACTCGTTCGACTACAATTAGGCTATTGAACCTTGAATTAGTGCCTTCATCGACTTAATCACTGGTCCAATTTTAAAAACATTGATTTTTGTGAAATGTGCTGCAAATGGCTATGCAACAATCACGAGCTCTATCTTGCACAATTGACTACTCTGATCATAATTAATTTTATATTGAATTTCGTAAAAGACGTAGAAGTAGGAACTCATTTTTTATTTTTAAGTTGACAAAAAAAAATTGAATTTACATTCTTTAATTTGTTAAACCTTCCGTCAAAAAAGATGTGTTAAACACGGGGAAAATTGTGCATCCATGTGGACAAAATATTAAAATTAAAAGAGAAATAAAAAAGATAAATTGATCATGTGAAAATTGTATAAAAGAAATAAGTGTCAAAAAAATTAAAACTCATGTCCTGCTATGCATTTTTTTGTAAGAGAAATTGATGTGAATTACTGTGATTTGGCTTCCCGTGTTTTTTTATATATTATATTATATAACGTATATTAAAAAGAAAATGACAGTGATTTTATTAAAATATGACTATCATTACAAATAATTTATTTTTCAAAATCTTCAATGTGAACAAAAATGTCACTTATGTTCAATAAGACTAACCAAAATATCAAATCATGCTAAAACATGACTAACCTACCTAAATGTCAAATCATTATAAAATAAGACAAACCTAAGTCTAACTTAAAATAACTTAAATTATTAGCAAAAAGAGTAAAATTAACCGATATGACATCCTCTCATTTTTAGTATCTTTTTATGAACATTTGAATGCTTGCTCACATCAAAAGTTGGACTGGCTGCAGGTCTATATTCTGGAAATAAGCTTCCTGACTTGTATCGCATAGCACAAGCATTGCACAAAGTATTTCGCCCCAAAGACCAGCTCTCCATTGAGGAGTTTCTCTGGCGTCACAGTGGCTACACATTCTCTCCTTTATCTTAGCATCACTCCAATTTGGCTTTGAATTCTGAAAATCAATCTTGTACACCAACGATGATCCAGCAGATATCTTTTTTTCTTTCAAGATCTCACTTCTAGAATTCTTAGCTAAATTTGACTTGTTTTGCAAATCTAATAGTGACCCATGATTAGTTTGGATATTTGACACACCAGTGAATGGTTTCTTCTCAGTTTTGTCCTTTTCTGATTGCTCCAATTTGGCCTTTTCATTCTCTGGAGTGTTAGAAAACATGAAATCAACAGAAATTGAATCCATGTCCTCCCAAAAATTGATCTGTCCCAAACTTTCTAGTGCGTCCGGTGGGACACAAAGTGGATCTTCTAAGAACTCATCCATGGAAGGAGTCATAGTGAAACAATGCTCTTAAAAAGCGAGACTGGGCGACAAGAGACGTAACCTAGCGAATTGAATATTTGATTTATATATATACTCACAAGAACGACAAAAAGGGAGCGCTTTGATTTGGATAATTTTGTACAAATATACTTGTTTTCTTTGGTAAAATTTATCGAGATATGTTTTACGTTGCAATGTTATCCAGTTTTTAATTTTGAATAAACTATCAGTTTTTCTCTTATTTTCTATTCTTTTAGTATTTAGGATTTCAATTTTGAAAGACATGTTTACGTATACTATACCAGTAAAAACTTTACACATCATTTTATAAATTTACATTAAATCGTAGTTTTCACAATTCTTTTGACCTATCAAATTATGAATTGAAATCTAAATGCATCTTTGTCAAATCTCTTACAATATATAATTGAGTTTTTAAGTTTTGATAAACATGAATTTTTCCTCTTGTTTATCTATTCTCTACGTATTTGGGATTTTAATCTTTTAAAACATGTTTACGTAGACTAAACCAATAAAAGAGTAACAAATCATTATTTTAATAAAATACATTAAATTTGTATTAGTTTATAGGTTTTCAAATAATTTTCTTTTGTCGTACCAAATTCTAAATTGAAGTTTATATTAGGGGTGTTTGAGGATTAAATTGGATTTGTTTTAGGATAAAATTATATTTGATTTAATTACTTCAATTTTATTTTTTATCATCCAATTCTTAAAAACAATTAAATCAGTCTGGTCAAATCCAATTTATTTTGGGTGGATTGGATTGATTTTTAGCTTTTAAAGAAGAATCTACAAATTTTAAAATAAATGATAAAATACACTAATTAATCTAGCATCAAACATCACATCTCATATATAACTCATAATATAATTCAACGTATATATTCATATTGTAACTTAAATATAATCTTGCAATCTTTTAATGAACAAATACATAATAGATAACAAATTCCTAATTCACAAATTCTTGAATATCTACTCCTACATTATAAATTGCCTTAAATAACTTTTCATCCCTATAAAATAAGCTGTTTTTTTTTTAGTCCTTTTTTTTTTTCATTTTCGTCCTTACTATATATTTTTTGTTTTATTATGGTCTCTGTCGTCAAATTCGTGCATCAAATCCAACGGAAAAAATTACATGGACCAAAATAGAAAATGCAGAAAATTATAGGGACCAAAAATTGAGAGGACCAAAATGAAAATAACCAAAATTAAGAAGATCAAAATGAAAGCAATCTTACATTATAGGGACTAAACTGTCATTTAAACCAAATTTATAAAAACTAAACCTTCAAACACTGCAAATGCACTGATGGAGAGCAGAAAAATTAAACCTACAAAAAATACACTAGTGACCAACATAAAAATTATAAAAATTAAACTTTAAACATACAACTTTGTAGTTAAATTAACATCTCTTGTTTTGTCAAATTTCGTCCAATATCTCTCCTTATTTTTACCCCTACACTAATTTCCTTAGTTGTTTGAAAAATATTACACAACA
>QUWT01000489.1:0-26599 GCA_004329165.1 Spatholobus suberectus | reverse complement strand
CAAATTTTTTTTCATGAATTTTGTGTCCCAATTTACAAATTATTATGAATTTTTTCCTAACATAGAAAACTACCACAAAAAACATTTTGTAGCGGTTTTTTCTTTAAACCGCCACAATTAAGATAATTTTGTGATTGTTTTTTCTTTAATTGTGGTGAATTTTCTACTTGGGGCAAAATTTACAATATTTTTTAAATTGAGGGGAAAAATTTGCGAAAAAAATTTTAGAGTGGCAAAATTTGCAAAATTATAAAACTTTGGAAGTAAAAAGTACAATTAAGCCTAAATATATTTTTAGTTCTTAAAATCATAATATTTAAATTAGTTTCTAATTAAATTTTTTTTATTTATAATATTTAAAAATTATTAAAAATTGAACGCTTTTAGTTCTCAATCAGAGATCGAAATTATAGTATTTTTGTTAAATGTAATAAGGGACTAAAATAAAATTTCGTATTTTTAATGATAAAAGATATATTTAAATTATTCAGTGCGTGTGTATTCAAATACTATTTATATTATCCATATAAATTTAATATTCTCTTACTTTCTTCGTTCCATTAACATCTTGTCAAGGTCAGGGAACCGAAATATCCTGCTCAATTCTATTTATATTATCAATGTTATTTTTGTTTTAGTATAATTAATGATACTATGAAATGTTGAACTTAAAATTTGTTTTAACAAATATAAGATTACTTGCGGAGTTATACTGATTGAAAAATCAAAAATTAAAATTTAATGACTTTACAATTTATTATATATTTATGTCTACGTATTTTGTTATTATTTCTATTATTAATTTTCTAATTAATGAACTATAAGTTTGCATTTCAGTGCTTCAATCACCAACTTGCTATATGTCTTTCATTCCTTTCCAATGATAAGCTGCTGCATTCTAGGTATTGATTCAAAGGCCATCAATTTTAAATCGCACCTGGTATGGTCTAATCCACTAGCCACTTGGGTTGGCCTAGGAATTCGAAATAATAAGCATAAGGTCATATATTTTAATTTTAGTGTGATTATTGAAAAAAAAAAAAAAGTCCCGCGGATCTATCTATAGTTGCTAGATAGATCGTTTTATTCAGATCGCAACATATTATAAGGCAACAGAGAAATACTATAGAAACTGGTATTTTCTTCAAGGAGTTGACATTTTGTATATATGTCAATAATTGGGGGCCAGGGCTAATTTTCTCGAAACTAGTCTGCCTCCAACATATGAGATATTTTGGGTAACATTTCAAAGGTATTATTGTTATTTTATAGAGCGTTTTGTTTTGATCATGATTAAGATTTATTTTTCTAAAGACTATAAGTTCCATAATAATATGTAAATTATAAATTTAATCATTAGATACTCCTAACTAATAACATAGTGATAAAAGAAATTATAATTTCTCCGGTCATCAACGTCCCTTAATTTATATGATCATCTGCCATCTATTCTATCTATTTACTGTAATATAAAAAAAATGTCTTGGTTGGACACGTGGCACCTTTTGGTGAAATTGTTTCCTGCCTCTGTAAGTTACTCTATTCATTGTACGTTATCTATTCTCGTTCACAAAACTCTCCTTCCACAAGCTTCTGGTCAATTTATTTTCCCGCTCACGAAACTCTTCTTCCACAAGCTTCTTCTAATCTAATCATCTGTAAATCTCAGTTAATACATATTTTCTTCTTCTTCTTCTCCTTCTTACTTACGGTCTTCTTCTTCTCCTTATTCTCTCTGTTTTCTTCTTTTTCCTCCGTCAATCTCCTCTCTCTTTGCCTCCTTGTATCAGATACTGAATCTGCACCAAGGAAAGAAGGAAGCAGTTGCCACTGCGTACAAGTTTTATCCCATGGAACTTTTGCTTGCTTTTTTGAAAATCTATATCTTCTCAAAATATTCTTTTGTTGCTGTTGTACTAGTATGTTATGGGAAATTGGGAATTAGCGTTGTAAATGTCAACAGCATTCATACTTCATTTTCAGTTTCACTTTATTTATGCAGTTTATGGGTTGGAAAAATTGCTATTAGTTGGGCTAATAATGGTGGTTCATGAGTATAGATGCTACATTTTGCTAGATTGAAGCTCATATATGTGCTTTTGCTATATATGTTATTTCTGATTTCATGGCTTTTTATCATTCTAATTTAATTTGAACATTGTTGGATTCCCCTCAAATTTTCCATGTGCATCCATATTTGTGTTTATTTGTTGTACATGCATATCAATAACTTTATCTGCAAAACATATTGCCGTGTGCATTCATATTTGTGTTTGTTCTTTATCATTGCAATGTCTCAAAAAAAGTTTTCTTGCCCTTACACATATCCATCAGAGAAATGTCCATAAAGAAACAATCAACCCACAATCCTTAAACATAATAACAGTGTAATCAGCCTATGCTTTGTTTAATATAAATGTATATTTTTCTTGCTGTTATCAAAATGCATGCCCAAGCTGTAATTTTTGTGTAAGCCTAACAGCTTATGTGATTTAATATTGTTATGCTTCAACGTGGCTACTGTATCAAATCGATCAAGTGAAAGAAAATTTGAGAAGAGAAAATATCTTGCTCTCCTCTATGCTTCCGTGTGCATATAAAAAAGAGAAAAAGGTTTGAAGATTATATTGTTATTACTATGTTCCATTGATATCAAACCCATGTAACAATATAACACAAATAGATTATGATGGAACTTTAATAATTTACATTGTTTGTTATTATAATATTATTTAATCTCCTTGCTTTTTTCATTGCTTCCAATAGGGCTTCCCATCCCTGTTAAAAGAAAAATAAATGCTATCAACAACAGCACACAAGATACATATTAAGCTGCGAGGTCCTTGAATTCAAATTGTACTTAACAGGTCGCAGAATATGTGCTATTTTGATATTTTTAAAACGTTTATTGCTGAAGCTTTTAGCTTAATATATTATTGTTTTGATGCACTCCGCAATTTGTAATTAAATTTAAATTTGATGCACAATGGTTATAAAATATTTTTACAGTAGCAACAAAGGGAAGGGGCCGAATTCCGTTAGAGCTGGGAGAAGAGTGTTGAATAGTAGCCATGAGTTGGCGTGAAAGCAAAGGGAAGAAGAAGAGGGTGGCGAAGTTACAGGACGTGTGGAACAATGTCATTTCCAAGAGCCACTCGATCCACATTCCACTTCTGCTCACACACCAATCCATCTCTTTGTTCTGAGAATTATTAGGTAATCCAAATTACCAATTGTCTATGATTCCACCCAATGTGTTATAACACATTCAATTTTTACAATTCACGAAAAAAAAATAATAATACTTGATTACATGTCATATGCTGATTAATAAAGACCATGGTGTTCAGGACACCTAAGAATTTCTCCTTCGTTCTTTCCTTTCATTTTCCCGCTACAATTCCCCTTTCTCTTTGTTTTCTTCACACCTAAACCACGCCATCGCTTACTTGTTACTTGTCTTTATGAAGACACTGCTTAAGGCCTCCAAGACTTTCCAGTTTACACCTCGATAATGGTACGTCACACTCCTTCACATACTCGTCCTATTCCTATTGCCAGGTTCCTTTTCTTTCAAACTATATGTTGAGCCATGTCACGATTGTTGGAAATGTAGATTCTGATTTTTGGTGAGGAATGCGAATGTACGTGATTATTTGCATGATTTAAGAACTCAAAAACGTTTCCCAATTTAAAAGTAATAAGAGAATTAACTGGCGAGAAATTTGATATGAATCTGACTAACTCGTCATAGAATTTGACTTCCATGCTACGTGGTATTCTGTATTCAGTTGGTTGTTATGCTTCTGTTTGTGCAAAAAACACTATGCTGTTTATTCATTTGGATGCGTGTAAGTTGTAACACTGGTCTAACTATAAAGAAGAAGCTTGCATCAATTCAACTTGTGTTTTTAGTTTAGAATTTAATAATCGTTCTGGATGTCCATTGGAGGGACAAAAAATATGGTAAACATTTTTTCAGCTTATCTTGTGCATGAGATAATTTAAAAATTTGCATGTAAGACCTTTATGAGATTTGTTTATCTCTGTCGTAGATTACATGCATTCTGCACAAGTTTTTTGTAGTGACAACATATGATTCCTTATCTCTTCTGCAGGGGACTCCAGTGAATATTATTGTGGGTTTCATGTCTGGGTTGAAGATCCAGAAGTATCCTGGATTGATGGACAGGTATCAAAAATCAATGGAGAAGATGCTGAAATTGAAGCAACCAATGGGAACAAGGTTTTGCTTTGTAGGATGACAACAACAATGTTCCTTATTTCATAGTTTTTAATTTTACATCCTTTTTGATATCCAAAGTAGCTTGAGGAGATTAATGGGTTTGTGGTCAGTTTTTAGTTATTGACAGGTTGAACCCCCCTGATAAATCTCACTTGCATTTTTGAATAAATTCCATACAGTACTGAACAGCCAAACAATTCACTTTGATTTCTTCTATTACCCCAGTTGATAGAAAAGAGCAAATAACAGTGATAGGATCGGTTAACTTCTCTGTTGTGCCCATTCTATGTTATTGCACTGACAGTCTGTAGTTGTATCTGTACTACAATTAGATGCAGAAACAAAAAAGAAAGGGAAAACACTGAAGTTTAAGGAGGAGATCCATAAGGACTGTTCTTTGTTCATCCTTGACCTTCCCAGCTTTGGCTTGATCTTTAAATCACCATAAGGATCTATGGAATATTATTAATGTTTAACTTCCTGAAAATACTGTCAAAATCATTGAACTTGTAAGCTAACTTATCTCCATCCGTCTGTTATTTCTTAACTTCTACTCCAATTGAGTTATTGCCATTGGGTATTCTGTTCTGCAGTCAAAAATATTTAATTTTTTTATACTTGTTGAAGATTTTATAATGCATTCCTTTGTGGAGAAGTTGTCTTTTCTGATGTTTGTATTGTCGACTAGAAAAGGTGCAAAATATTGTAGTAAGGCACAGATTACTTCAGAATTGTTACCTGTGTTTTTATTTTGATTATTTCTAGGTTGTCGCAGAGTTTATCAAAATATATCCCAAAGATACCGAAGCTCCTGCGAATGGAGTGGATGATATGACTAAGCTTTCCTATTTGCACGAGCCTGAGTCCTTCAGAACTTAAAAACTAGATATGAATTGAATGAAATATATGTATGCCTCGGGTTCCCTTTAATATGATAAAATCCAGCATTGTTTATTAGCCCAACAAGCTGTTACCTATTTTATTAATTGCTGTGGCAGACTTATACTGGAAATATTCTGATTGAAATAAATCCATTTCCAAAGACTACCTCTATTTATGATTTTGCAGTTCACATGATGCAACAATGCAAGGGAGCACCATTTGAAGAGTTAAGCCCTCATGTATTTGCAGTTGCTGACGTTGCATATAGGTAGGTAATCTAAATTTCTTCTAATTGTCCAAATTCCGATTTTGTCACTGAACCAAATTTTAGATTGATGAATTCATGAATAACAGGGCAATGATTAAAGAAGGAAAAAACAATTCAATTCTGGTCAGTGGGGAAAGTGGAGCTGGTAAAACTGAAACTACAAAAATGCTTATGCAATACCTTGCTTCTTAGGTGGTAGGGCTGCCACTGAAGGACGAACAGTTGAACAACAAGTTCTTGAAGTATGATTCAACCAATCACACGTTTTTTAACTCTAATAAGTTTTTCATTCTTTTTTTTTTTTAATTTCTATTGATGACGTTCCCTTTTTTCTCTTGAACTTTGACTCATTTAAGACTTCTGTATTAACTGATCTGAGTGCAGTCAAATCCAGTTCTGGAAGCATTTGGCAATGCTAAAACTGTCAGGAATAACAATTCCAGGTGAGTCTTACACATGGGAAGTAAAAAATCCCTTGTTTCTATTCTCTATGATACCTTGATACATAAATTAATTATGTTGTGAGTATTTGTTACATGTGGGCAATAAAGGATTCTCTGTGCTTCACTCTCCCCGATAGCATAATAAATAAATTAATTTTGTCTCCATTTTGCTCATTGCATTCCCCCAGTTCTCTATCATACTGCTAGAATATAATATGTTAATAACAATTAAATTAATTGCTGTTTATCAGTTTTGCTTTCCATAAATGAAACATTAACTGCTACATGATGCATATCTACGTTCAATCTTTTACCAATAAATTAGTTTCAAATTCTCCTTCTCTTACTGGTGCAGTCGTTTTGGTAAATTTGTTGAGATCCAATTTGATAAGAGTGGAAGAATCTCAGGAGCAGCCATTTGAACATACCTTCTAGAGAGGTCTTGGGTTTGCCAGATTAATGATCCTGAACGCAACTACCACTGCTTTTATCTTTTTGTGCTGCACCACAGGAGGTTACATGATGCATAATCCACTTTTTGAGGGATTTTTTTAATTATATAAACTCATTGCACTTTTTGCTAACAGGAAATTGAGAAATATAAATTAGGAAGTTCTAAAACGTTTCAATACCTTAACCAGTCAAAATGCTATGAACTGGCTGATATAAGTGATTCCCGTGAATATCTTGCTACTAGGAAAGCTATAGATATTGTCGGCATAAGCCAAAAAGAGCAGGTATTTCTTTTCCCTGAGTATGATTTAGCTTCTTTCTTGCTAGAAGATGGAACAATTATCTTCCTAATTCTTACCTCTCTACTTCCCCTTGCTGTCTTTTTATCAGGAAGCAATTTCAGAGCTGTTGCTGCAATTCTTCATATTGGGAATATTGATTTTGCCAAAGGAAAGGAAGTTGATTCATCAATTCCAAAAGATGACAAAGCCAAATTCCACTTAAAAACAACTGCTGAGCTCCTTATGTATTGATGCTACTGTATTATTACTCCCTATGCCCATATGATTTTTGACTGCCTTTAAGATGATTGCCATAATTGGATTTCTCACTTTATCAGGTGTGATGCTGATGCCTTGGAAGATGCATTATGTAAGCGTGTCATGATCACCCCCGAGGAAGTTATAATACAGAGCCTTGATCCCCAAAGTGCAGCAGTCAGCAGAGATGACTTGGCAAAACCAATTTATTCTAGGCTCTGACTGGTAAGATACTGAAAATGGAAATGAATCGTTAGTTTCTTTCCTATATAATTCTAGATTGTATCACAAATACAGAAGGTAAAGGATCTAGGATTCTGGTTTTGATCCCTGGTGCATTAATGTGGTGGTTAACAGGTTGGTGGACAAGATTAATAATTCAATCGGACAAGACTCCAATTCTAAATCTTTGATTGGGGTGCTTGATATCTATGGTTTTGAAAGCTTTAAATCTAACAGGTACTATGTAGTTCAGAAGAAGAAACATGCCTATCTATACAAGTACTTCACATTACTGGAAATATGAAAGCAACCACCTCTGCTTGTTTTCAATCCTTTGTAACTTATTTTCAGCTTATCATGCACTGCAGTTTTGAGAAGTTCTGCATTAATTTCACAAATGAGAAGTTGCAGCAACATTTCAATCAGGCAACGTCTCAGACCATGATAAGCACTTAAAGTTTTCTCATGACCATCTTTTCCCTGCTTAACATGCTTTTTATTATGAATTCCAGCACGTGTTTAGGATGGAACAAGAAGAGACGAAGGAGCTGATCGATTGGAGCTACATTGAATTTGTTGACAACCAATATGTTTTGGACTTATTGAAAAGGTTTTGCCGCCCCCCCCCCCCTTTTTTCACTTTCTTTGAGGATGTTTAGTTCATTTGGAGTTTGAAAGTTGTCAACTTTTATGTTCAGAAACTTCATGAAGTGGAAAGCTAATGCTACTATGCTTTTATATGCTTATTGTCATATCTATTTAAATTCCATTCCACAATCTATTTTGTGGACTATACATCTCCTTTAATATAATGAAAATTCTATTAATCCAAATCGGCAAAGATCAACTAAAGATTTACAAAAACAACTGCCATATTTATAAAGGAAGAAAAACAGGAGAAGGAATGGGAGTGAGGTTGAGGGTGAAAATGATCTTGGTTAAAATGTTCTATTGTTGTTACTTTTGAACTGCAGCACAAAAGTCCTATTGAGTATTGAGTATATTATACAATCTTCTTATCTTAGTGTTTTAGACAAGACAACTGCACAAATTTAAAATTAAGAAACTGCTGTTACTGAGTGATCTTTCACTAGGTTGTAATTTGGGTTATTTTACAGTCTGTCCAAATTCAATCCCTTTTTCAGGTTATCCTTCCAGTTTCCTCTTCTTTTGTACTAATCTTTTACATTGTTTTTCATTTTTGCAGAAACCTGGAGGAATCATTGCACTCCTTGACGAAGCTTGGTAAAATATTGTTTTCTCCCCTGAATTTCTTCATTAAAAGGATGGAGATTCATAGCTTGTTAGATGATTTTTATCTTCTTCCTTTTGGAGACACAGACCAGCTTTTGTCATATTGTTTTAAATCTAAAGCTCTTCGTTACAAACGATATTGATTTACTCCTTCATTCTAACTTCCCCCTCCTTTTGTCTTGCAGCATGTTTCCAAAGTCAACACATGAAACATTTTCAAACAAGCTTTATCAAAATCACAAGCGCTTTATTAAGCCAAAATTATCTCGAACAGATTTCACTATTTCTCATTATGCTGGCAAGGTATGACCTAATCTCATAGCATTGGCTTCAGCCAAAAATAAGAAATCTTTGTTTATTCATTTCTACTGTCATAAATGTGCAGGTGCAGTAACAGTCTGACCAATTTTTAGACAAAAACAAGGATAATGTGGTTCCTGAACATCAAGATTTATTGAGTGCTTCCAAATGTCCTTTTGTAGCAGGTCTTTTTCCTCCATTTGCAGAAGAGACATTCAAATCTTCAAAATTTTCTTCAATTGGTTCTCGATTTAAGGTATCATTCTCTTTCTGTTCTTCATCGTTAAACCAATGGACTTTGTCACAAAATATAAAAACATCATGCATCAACATGTACCCATGTCATGGCCTACAAAATTGAACTGTATTCTTACTATGAGGAAGCTAACAAACCATGTTTTCATATCCTGAATGGTGCAGCTGCAACTACAGCAATTAATGGAAACACTAAACTCTACGGAGCCTCATTACATTAGATGTGTGAAACCAAACAACCTCCTCAAGCCTGCAATTTTTGAGAATGTCAATATTATGCAACAACTTTGCTGTGGTGTGTGTATAGTTCGAAAATAACTTGATACTCCTCCTTTATTTCACTCTTTGTATGATGGTTAGTACAAAATGTTGTCTTCACATTTTTAACCTTTCTTCAGTTGTCTCTAATGCTTGCCCATACAGGGTGTTTTAGAGGCAATCAGAATCAGTTGTGCTGGCTACCCTACTTGCCGTGCTTTCTTTAAATTTGTAAACCGATTTTCCCTTCTTGACCAAGGTCACAGAAGCACAGTAAGAACTCTTTTTGCATATCTTTTATGCCCAAGAGGAGTTTTGGCTTTATGTTTTCCAATAGTTTGGTACCAAATTTCCAGAGTGCTCAACTGCTATGTTTTTTAACCTATGGGCAGGCATGATGAGAAGACTGTTTGCCAAAAGATTCTGGAAAAAGTGGGGCTTAAAGGATATCAGGTACTTCAAAATGTTTCACCGGAATTATTATTTCACTCTTGTTTTCTTTTTTAAATATCATCAGAGCTCGTATGGCCTTAGCAACGGCTACAATTCATGGATATTGTATCATTAATATATAATGCCTCGTTACCTCCTTTGGCTATAATTAATTAATGTCAACAAGGATATCGTGCAAACATAAACATGCATGTTTGTATATAGTTATGCTCCACTTGCATTCGTGGCCACAAAGTTCATTTGGTTGGCTGTCAATTGTGTAGATTGGAAAATCAAAGGTATTCCTAAGAGCAGGTCAGATGGCTGAACTAGATGCACGAAGAGCTCAATTACTCAGTAGTGCAGCAAAAACTATCCAACGGCATATACAAACCCATCAAGCTTGTAAACATTATCTTGCTCTATGAAAAAAGGCTATATATGTGCAGTTTCTGTGCAGAGGTGAAATATTCTAAAAGTGAAATAAGCCAAATCATTTACTAGGATAGGTGCAATATCGTATGGACTTCCCTAATAGAATGGCATATCTCAGTTCTGTAGGACATCTTACTGCTTAATCAGTCTCCTTTCTCTACATATTTTTCACATTCATAATATGTTTTATAGGAAGACTTGCATTCAAACTTTATCAGAACATGAGAAGGGAGGCTGCTGCTGTGAAAATTCAGAACAACATACGCAGATATGAATCTAAGAAAACCTATATTAAACTCCAAGCATCAGTACTTACTTTGCAAACAACTAAGTGCAATTGCTGCCCTTAAGGAGTTCAGTTTTAGGAAACAGACTAAAGCTTCGATCATTATTCAGGTTACGGTTGACTACTATATGATTAGGAACATCGACAAGGGTCATCAGTATTCAATATTTAAACAAAGCCACTTCATATTATAAGAAGCTCAAGAAAGGTTCAATTGTCACACAATGCTGATGGAGGGGGTGTGTTGCCAAGAAAGAACTTAGGAAATTGAAAAATGGTAAGTTTCTACATTTTCCATTGTTCCTAAATTATCATTTTAACTATCCCATCATTTAATAGAATGCTCAGAAACAGGGCAATGAAAATGCAAATGCATCCAACCTATATTACTTAAGTTGCACAAGGCAAAAAAATAATATCTGATGTTTTTTGTTAAAAAAGCAAGTTTCATATTAGAAATGAGAAAGACTTATAGTTTTATACAATCTTCATATATTTGTTTATCATATTGTTTTCTTCATAAAGGGAAAGCAACAAAATAAAAGTTGTCCTCCTATGTCCAAAATTGAAATTGGATTTTAAATTCATTCTAATTATAGGAGCCAAAAGTTTCATTCTCATTCCCTTTCCATGTTCTATTTTAACTTCTTTAACTATAATCATATCTTTAATGTGAAACACATGCAGTAGATATAAAATAAATATTCTCCTGAACAGAAGAATATTCCTCCACAGGCCTGAAGTGAAAGTCATGCGATATTTCTCTGACCACAATCCTTTTTCTTTTGCTAGTTTATGAATGATCAAATGGAACCAATTAAGCTGCTTCTATATGACTCACTATTTAATATTTAAGTAGCGCAAAGCCACCAACCTCGCTTTATTTATTATTCCTGATTCTTCTATATCTTTCTCTCTACTCTCAGTTGACATTTGTATCCATTTGCTAGGCTGCAAGAGAAACTGGTGCACTTAAAGAGGCAAAGGACAAGCCTGAAAAGAGTGTGGAGGAACTCACTGGCTTCTTCTTCAACTAGAGAAAAGTTTAAGGGTGAGTATATGATTTGTAGATACATAAATTTTGGAAGATCAATTTCAGCATAAGAGACAACCTTAAAGAAAACTATTTGAAATCCTGCAGACCAACCTAGAAGAATCCAAAGCACAAGAGATAGCAAAACTGCAGAATTCACTGCGGGAGATGCTAAAAAAAGTTGATGAAACCAATGCAATGCTATAAAGGAGCGAGAGAATGCAAAGAAAGCTATTGAAGAAGCACCTCCTGTTGTCAAAGAAACTCAGGTTATTGTTGAAGACCCTCAGAAGATTGAATCACTAACAGTGGAAGTTGAGGGTCTAAAGGTAAGAAAATTCGGTTTTACAACACCTAATCTCTGTTACGCAACCCCAATTTCAATCATGCTTCTATTCTGCATAAAATGCCTCTTAACAGTGAAATACTGTAGACAACATATACTTCAGTCCATACAACTTGTATCATTCTTAGTGTGGCTCATCAATTCTCATGCCTCTTTTACTACTTTTCATTGATTAATTGGAATAAATTTTGATAACATGTATAGAATTTGGCATATTTGAGTGAGGTCCAGAAAAGAATGAGAAGATTATTTAAAAGTAACTTTTTTGTTCTGAACATTGCAAGGAAATGAGAAACAAAGTTTTGCTGAATGTGCTTGAGTGACTATCACCACTCAACTGAATGATCTATTTATATTCGTAAGGATTACAAAGATAATCAATGCCAACTACACTTTACAACAGAGCAATTAAATTATCACTTCTTCCTAAGATGCATTGAACCTAACTATACAAAGTATCTAGGCTTCTTGGAAAGAGAAACATCAAAAAAGGAACAACATTAAATATGCTCTTAATTCCTAGAATGCTCCTATTTCCAACAGACATTATATGGCCTAACTTGTAGACAGCTAAATTATGCATCTCATTAAAGATGCTTATAGAACTGAGTGAAACCTTTGCAGTACACTTCAGAGTCCAGAGTATTCATATGAGAATGAAAAGCAGTTCCAGTGGATCTTCTTCAATATAAGGGATGAAACAAAATTTGTTTTCCATCTGTTGATATGAGAAACAATAAAGTGGATTGACATTGTTGTGCATTCTCTTCAAATTAATACTTGACATTCAACAAAAAGTATTCATAATTGATGAAAATCAGATCGTTAATGTTAAAAACTAATCATCTTAAAAGCTTACAATGTTAGGTTGAAGAACATGAAAGGCATTATATCTCTAACACATTCCGTCACGGACGTGCCCGTTGAACTTAAAGTGTAGACAATGCAGGCCCCACTTCACCTTATGCCGAAATTTAATTAATGAAGGTGGAAAGGAACAAACTTGTGACCAATCGATCATGGAGGGTTTTATAGCATAATAAAATTCAATCATCCTAAAGCTAAGTTGTTTGAGGCATGATAATGATTTTATGGACATATTACTATACCAAGGAATAAAAGAATTATTAAATTAAATGTTTATGCATAAGGAGCATAATTTCTTTTTAAGCCTAAAGTGGTATCCTTAAGTCTTTTGTATAATGGTTATCTCTTCTAAATGATGTTGCCTTGGATTTATCTTCTCACAGACATCCCTCGAGTCAGAGAACAGAAAGCTGACGACTTTGAAAGGAAATATAATGAAGCCCAAGCTTGTAGTGGAGAAAGGAATAAAAAATTAGAAGACACGGAGGAGAAGGTTCGTCAGCTCCAAGAATCCTTGACCAGGTAATATAAAAATGAAAAATAAACTTATAGTCACTGTTCTCTCCATGCTAATCAACAATGATCAACATGGAAAATATTGGATTAGAGTGTACCTAATTTCTTTTTTAAGTGAGTTTTCTTTCTCATGAGGAGTATGATAATATCATCGGTAACTGATCAACGTTATTATTTCTTTCTCTTCTTCCCTGACTAAAATAATAATTATCATTGTTAATTTGTTACTACTACGCTGGATGAATTTATATTTAATTCTCAAAATCTTATCTTGAAAAATAATATCATATGACTCATATCTAACCCTTATTAATTTGGTGAGATGAACGACCAAAATCTCATAATTCTTTGTTTAGGCTAGAAGAGAAGATTACTAATTAGAATCAGAGAATCAAGTTCTACGTCAACAAGCATTGTCCATGGCACCTAATAAGTTTCCCTCAGGACGCTCCAGATCAATTATTAGGTACTCCTTGGAATGAATCTTATAAACATAATAATAATATGAATATAAAAATGGTTTAAAAAACATTTTCTTATCTCTGTTGATAGAGAGCGGACAGTGGACATATTGGAGTGGAAGCAAAGACAACTTTGGTAACTAAATTTATTTTAAATCTGTGTTACTTGTCTTGGATATGTATATGAGGATTAAAATCTTTGTTCCTTGTCTTGGACATGTATATGAGGATTTGACTTGTTTTCTTTTTCATTTGATAAACTAATCAGGATATGCATAGCCCATCAATGAACCAGAGGGAGTCCTCTGAAGTGGAGGGATAAACCACAGAAGTGACTAAATGAGAAACAACAGGAGAACCAGGAGTTACTCATTAGATGTATTGCACAACACCTAGGCTTTGCTGGGAGTAGACCAATTGCTGCTTGTATCATATACAATGCCTCTTGCATTGGAGATCATTTG
This sequence comes from Spatholobus suberectus, assembly GCA_004329165.1. Classification (NCBI taxonomy): domain Eukaryota; kingdom Viridiplantae; phylum Streptophyta; class Magnoliopsida; order Fabales; family Fabaceae; genus Spatholobus; species Spatholobus suberectus. The sequence goes on along the minus strand of QUWT01000489.1, from coordinate 12,639 downwards.
AAGTTGAAAGTACTAGCGTTTTTGATCGTATAATCCAAACTATTGGTCATGCAATTGAGGTGCAAAATGCTAAACTTTCAGTGTGAAAGTTTCTCCTCCTTTGGTTTTCCTTCTTTGGCATATTTATTTCCACTAATAAGTTTTATTTGACCCTCTGACCCAGGATAACAAAGACATCTTGGCTTATTGGTTATCCAACGCTTCTACTCTTCTCTTGTTACTCCAGCGCACACTTAAGGCAAGTGGTGCTGCTGGAGTGGCTCCTCAACGCCGGTTGTTCTTCATCAGGGACCCTGTTTGGGAGGGATGACACAAGTAAAATACAACTTATTTAAACGGATTAAGTCCCATTGAGAAACTGTCCTTCTTCAGATAAGTAAAGTCTTTCTTATTACTGTTGTTTCAGAGTTTCCGTGGAACTCCAGCGGAAGTCAATCTTTCCTAATCATGGTACATGAGCGGTGGTGTAGATTCATTAAGACAAGTTGAAGCCAAGTACCCAGCTTTCCTTTTCAAACTGCAGCTTCCAGCTTATGTGGAAAAGATATATGGAATGATTCGAGACAAATTGAAGAAAAAAATTTCTCCCTTGCTTGGATTATGCATCCAGAGTATAATTTCTTCATTGCGCTCTAGTAGCTTCTACATATTGATCGACCATGTAAATTTATTGAGCTTTTCTTTTTGTTGCATTGCCTTTTAAAATTCACTGATTCAATATGTCCTGTTTGAACATGATGAGAGAACATCCAGAGCGAGCTTGGTTAAGGGATCATCACGTTCAGTTGCAAAACACTGAAGCCCAGAAAAGATTTGATTGCTCACTGGCAGGTAATAGTTAAGAGCCTTGGGAACTTCTTAAACACTTTGAAAGCAAATCATGTTAGTACAAACTCGTTTGACTCTATCATTTTTTTATTTTTTTTTTTCTGGTGCTTTCTCACAGCAAATTTTGCGAGCAATGCTATTCTGGCTCTTCACGAAAATATTTGAATGTGTCATATTAAATACATGATTATAATGAAATCACAGTCTGCTATGAAGTTCACCAAATTTTACATGACCTCTTTTTTATCTCCAAAGTGTAGACATAGTTTTTTCTAATTCAATATTATATAAAGTTGGTTTGTGTGAATAATAAAATGAGGCTAATTATAGGGAGGGCTACATGATTTTGTGAAACCTCGGGGAGGTTTATGTATTTTATCTTTCTTCCCTTATTTATTTTTTTCTTTGGTGAGTTGTTATGCATGTATTATTTAGTGTTATGGGTATAATGTTTGTTTCTGCTTAATCCCGCTTCTGCTTCATTTGGCAGGTTCCCCCATTTTGGTTCGTAAGGTGTTCACTCAAATTTTTTCTTTCATCATCAATGTCCACTTTCAATAGGTTAGTTTGGGGTTGTTTTCTTTTCTGGAAATCCAAATTCTCATTTTATAGTCCTCACTCTCACATCTTCATTTTTCTTGTAGTCTTCTTCTAAGACGGGAGTGCTGTTCATTTAGTAATGAGAATATGTGAAAGCTGGTTTGGCTGAATTGGAGGATTGGAGTTATAAGGCCACAGATGAGGTGCATTACATCACACTGCTGTCATACTTCACAATTCTTTCAGTAAGGTATAAATACTAACCCCCTCCTCTCCCTTCTCTCTGGGAAAAAGTGCAGTACGCTGGTTCAGCTGGGATGAGCTCAAACATATAGGACAGGCTATTGGATTTTTGGTATCTATCTGTCTTGCCTGTATCCATCTGCACGGGTACTTGTTCTAATGGTCTGATAGTAAAATATTAAAAAACTGATCTTTCCTGCCCATAATTTAGGTCATACATAAGAAACCAAAGAAAACGCTGGATGAAATAAGTCATGACCTGTTCCCAGTAAGTGAAAGCGATCTTTTACTTTCTACTTAAAAATTCACTTTCCCGAATACCTACCATTGTCGCTTCACTATTCACAGGTCCTCAGTATACAGCAGCTATATCGGATAAGCACCTTGTACTGGGATGACAAGTATGGCACACGTAGCGTGTCCCCTGACGTAAAGTCCTTACGAATCATCTGTGCCAGAAAGCTATGATAACTTCATATTGAAGACGTGCAGAAAAACTACGTTGAGCTTTGCCGTATCAATGTTTTCATCTAGGTCATATCCAATATGATAGTGTTGATGACTGAAGATTCAAATAATGCAGTTAGTAGTTCTTCCTGTTGGATGATGGTTCAAGGTAAGCCGGATATTGTTCAACCATATGAAATAATGTTTGTTCAGGTTTTCATCTTGTTTTTAAAATGCTCATAAATATTTTATTTGGCTCATATTTTATTATTTCCGTGACCAAGTAATTCTCAGTAATTAGTTTATACTAAAGCTATGAAAAAGTAGAAAATACATATATTCCTCAAAAACGAAAGTACAAAATAGTGAAATAATCTTGTGGCGACGCTACCAATTCCAAGGACTGAGCTTGGCAAGGGCAATGCAGTTTGCTCCCTTCAATTCTACTCAGATTTCAACTGTTAGGTTGTTATTAATGATTACCTTTGAAACTAATGGATCAAACCCTGTACAAAATGCCCGTACAAACAGGTGGGTCAGTTTAAGTTTTATCGTCACGTCCCTTTCCAGAGTATAAAACTCACCCAGTAGAGACTAAATTACTATGTTCCTGAATTTAACTTCTAACTTATGGCTGCACACTGATTGGAGAGAGGCCATAGGTGTATTTTGAGCTGAATAAAATTTTGATTTTAGTGGGTATGGTAGAATAAGACCAAATCGAACTCTATTTTACAGGCTTCTGGTTGTTGTTAAATACTTTTGACCTTGTCATTAACCATTTGGAAGAATCTACTTTGCAGCATTCCGTTTTCTGTTGATGACATATCGAAGTCGAAGGAACAGATAGATATCTCTGATATAGAGCCCCCACCACTAATCCGTGAAAACTCTGGCTTTAGTTTCTTGTTGCCACGCCCAGCCTGACAACTTTCATAGCAGAATTGACCGAATGGTACTCTTACCTTTGTCGAGACATCAAATCATATTCAGTTAGATTTTATTATGGGGAAACTGATTTTTTTTTTTCTTTTGTGCTTTGGTTACATCAGAGAGAATGTTGTATTTAGATTAACATACGAAATTTATTTCTTAGTAGTTTGAAAAAGGGATGATATAGTGCAGATCTTGCGGGGCGCAGCTAGCTTATGGGCGGCGGTCAAAAGCATACAAGTCTTTTTCCATGAAAATTTCCCCATTTTCTTTTTTATCCGGATGTCACTTGTTGGCACCTTGTTTTTCTTAGGATAAGATTTTGTACGTAGAAACATAGGAATTTCACCAAAATACAGGAATGAAAGGTGGCTGCCCTTGATCCACGGTGTGGTCAACAAAATACATTATTTTTAGACTTTGTAGATTTACCTAATCACATTTTCATTTTCTTTTATTACTTTCGAGTTCTATTTAACCTATTTCTATGGAACAATGAATTTTGATTTATTCTCTTAATAATAAACAATGAATAACGGCCCACATTAGTTCATGACATTATATGTATCGATCATTTTATTTCATATATTTTTTTAAAAAAATTTAGTCTTTGATTGTGTGAAAAATCATTTACTATAATAGTTAATATTTGTGAAAAATGAGGTGGTAAATACTTACCTATAATAGTAAAAAATGAATAACTTTACAAAACCAAGAAGAATGAGTTCAAAAAAATCAAAGAGTAAAGTGATAAATATTTACAATCTCATTAATTTAAAGAGTTAACTCACTCTATGTCTCTATATGTGTGTGCACACTATATGTGTGTATATATATGGGTTTGTTTAATTTGTTAAAAAGTATGTGGACAACACAAATATAATAGTTTTACATTTAATTTTAAAAAAAATTATGGGACAGCATAAATCAAATGAATATGGATATGACAAAAATTTAATTTTGTTACTCGATAAACTAAGGGACAATTTTACAAAATACTCAAAAGATAAAAATATTTTTTTATTTATCATTTAATAATTATATTTTTTTCTCTCTTATCTCTCACCCACTGTCGTTATTACTCCTATCATTGTTGTTATTACTGTCACTACCACTACCACTACTGCCACCACTACACTATTACTACCACCATTGTTGTCTCCCCTCCCCACCACTGGTGCCACTACCATCACTATCGCCACCACCCTCGTCACCACCACCATTATCGTTGTTGTCACTGTCACGATTGCTGCTCCCACTTCACTGTCATTGTTGTCATTATCACCACCACTATTGTTGTTATCGTCCCCACCACTACTACCACCACACCACCACGATTGTTGTTACTGTTGTTGCCACCACCATCGTTAGGGGTGGCAAAATGGGTTCAACTCGTCGGGTTGACCCGCCTGACCTGCCACTTTTGGCGGGGCAAGCCAACCAATAAAACCCGCCAACCTATCCCAACTTGCCTCGCCCAACCCGCGGGTTAGGCAGGTCAACCCGCAACCCACATTCTTTTTTTTAAAAAAAAGTTCCTCTCTTTTTTTAGACATGAATAAAAAAAATTAAAAAAGTAAGTAAATACTATTAGCGGATCAAATAGGCACGACTCATGCTGGTCGCTCCGCAAGCTGCATATCTAGTGTTAGAGTTATTTTGATAAAAATAAATAATTAGTTATTAAATTTGAAGGATGATTACCGTATAAATAATTTTTAAAATATAATCTCTCACATTTTTCACTTTTGAATGAGAAGTGTTATTATTTTCAAGTGTCATAATAAATATTATTTATTTTCAAGTAAATTATTCTTATAAGTTATAACTTTTGAATGAAAAAATATATTCCTCTTCATATTTTAATGTGTATTAAATAATAATAAAATTATATGTCAAGAATCAAAGTGATATAATGTGTATTAAAACAAAATTTATTTAATTCAATTCAATATTCATTTAGATGATAGCAAAAATATTCAAATTCAATTAGTTTTTTTAAAAAAAAACAAAATGGGGTTGAAAATGGATGGAGCGGGTCAACCCACAACCCACCCTTTTAAACCCATTTTAGCCGGTCAATCGGCCAAACCCGCTTTTTTATTGACTCACCGACCCACTTGTTCTTTCTTGCGGGCCAACTGCCAACTTGTCAACCCACCACTAAGTGGGAGGGTTAATAACTCCAACCCACTTTCGTCGGCGGGTCAACCCGCCCCGCTTTTTTGTTGGTTGAGGACAGGGCGGGCGGGTCGGCCCGCATTGCCACCCCTAACCACCGGTTTCCCCTATCACTACCACCACTTAAGTGAATGTATTAAGATAATTAATATTAAAAAAGATATTACAGTAATTTAGCTTTATTTTGCTTGTGTTGTCCATTGTTTGCCGACAATGCATTGGATAAAAAATTGTCATGAAAACTTAAACATGGATTCCTGTAGTTTTTTCTTATATTGTACCCTCATATATATCAAAAACACATTATATGTTACTTCTCGCAATATCTTGTTAGTCTTCATATAAATTAGGCCTCTTCCATTATATTACCTTTTTTTTTCACTTTAAAAATAGGAAATGGATTAAAATATATAATAAATATTTTTTTATATCAAAGTTTATTTTTGACTTTCTAATATGACATTACCATTTTTCTCTCTTATATATGATAACTATGTAAATATTTAAAATTAAGCAAAGATGAGAACGTGATTAAAATTAATTTGTATTATCTTAAATTTTCAAATGAACAGATAAATAAAAATATTTTATAAAAATAGACCAAACAAAAACGAAAACGAGAGCATTATATTATTATACGCTTGCTAGCTGTGAGCTTATTAATTACACGTATATTATTATGGCAATTTGTTTAATCATTGTCTCAAGAGTAATGATTAAAAATTAATAAATAAAAATTATAATAAGAATGTATTAATAACATTAACACCATTGCTATTTAGCTCGAGCAACATTCTTACAGAGAAAAAATAGGCCATGTACTAATAGTGTAAACCAATTTTACACTATCATTCATCACAAACCACCATGTATGGTAAATTTGTTAATTTTTACGATAATATCTTAAAGTCACACCAACCAGTAATTTCTAATTGGTTGATAGTGTAAAACTTTTTATACTGATAGTGCATAGCTATTAAACTCTGAAGAATTACTTTTCTGTAATATAACACAACAATTTAAAAAGGAAATAGCATTTAGAATCCTTTTCTATCTCCTCTCACTCCACTTGCCAACATGTTTTTTACTTTTTTAGTTTCCTATTACTCATATTCTTTCATACATTCTCATATCTTCATCCCTCACTTCTACTCTCTAAAAAAATCATTTTTAATTTTTTTTACAAAATAATATTTAAAAACTAAAAGAAAAAAAAAACACCCTTAGTCTTTAATAGTTGAGTTTAAAAGTAGCAAGCATACTTACCCATACTTTGCGTTAAAGGATTGGGACTTATACTAACATTCATACTAAAAGTTCCAGAAGATCCAGAATCTGGAGGACTACTTTGTGGCGTTACCTGTTAGGAGGGTTCTACGTAAAGTGGCTAGGGTTAAGAAAAATAAACAAGCAAGCAAATAAATTTCTAGAAATAACAATATTCATTTCATATCCCTAATGATAATAAGATACAACTATATATAATAGTCTGTTTTAAAAACAAAGGAATCACAGGTGTATGTGTCAGCATCTAAAATTTTAAGGAAATAAGAAATAACACCTAAAACATTGTAATAAGTCTAAATAGGCCCAAGTTCGCAATAGTAGTCCTTCATCCACAAGGCTTTTGGGCTTATCTCTTGGGCCTTGCTAAGCGGCTATTTCTAGTCAGGTGGGGCTTGCTATCATTGCCTGCCCATTAGAACAAATATTGTTCTCGAGGTTTGGGTTGGAGGCTTGGGAAATTTGGGTTGCGCAAGGTGTGAAATGGCTTGATAAGAGTGTTGAAAGGATTGGATGGTGAGGATGGGTGGGCATTAGAACGTTGGGCATCCAAAGTTGGAGAAGGCATGGGAAGACGTGGATGAGAGCTAGCTGTAGTGATTTGATGGGGCTTTGAAAAAGTGCTTGGGAAGTGGTGTGGTCAGAATGGGGTAGCGTGTGGTCAAAGGGGGAAAAGGATTCCAGAGGATGGTGGGTTTAGCGTGGGGGATGAGAGAGGGAACCCATGTTGGGGCCAACACATTTGAGGAGGCGAATTTGAATGAGGCGGTGGAGATTTAGTTTGGAGGGTTGGATGGGATAAAGGGGTGTGAACGGTTGGGATTAGGGCATGTTAATGAATAAAAGGTTATGATACGGGCAGAGAACTGATATATGCACGACAAAGTGGACCACATGATCCCTCTAGGAGGGTCAGGTCGTAAGCGACTGCCCAAATGTGGCCACAGACTTCAAATGGACTGAAGTAGCACTTAGCCAACTTAGTGGAATGGCGACAAGCCATGGTATGCTGTCGATATGGAGTGAGGACGCAGCCAAACAAAATCTCCTTGTTCAAAGTATAATTGCACCTTTTCTGTTGGCTTGATCCTGCATGCTTTGACAAGTGCGTTTGAGCATGAGTATTAATTGAATGTAAGACATCATGTCGTTGTTGCAAGGAAGTAGCCAGAGAGTTAATGGATGTAGATCCAGAAACGTAATCAAGTAAAGTGGGAGGAGTGCATCCATAGAGAGCCTGGAAAGGAGTGGTTCCAATGGCCGAATGGAAGGCTATATTGTGCCAATACTAAGCAAGATGAAGAAAGCGATACCACAGGCATGGCTGATCACTTGGAAAGCAACGTAAGTATGCTTCTAAGCCTATGTTTGTAACCTCTATCTAACACTATGTTTCTGGATGGTAGGCAGTGCTATATTGCAATGTGGTCTCCCATTACTTGAACAATTCTTTCCAGAAGACGGTAGATTTCTATAAAGACATGAGAGATGAGATAAAAAGCGATGAACTTGTAGGAAGGGCCAAGAAAATGAACCACACTTGGTCAAGCAATCATAGATGACCCAAATGACAGTGTGGCCAAAAGAAGCAGGCAGGTAAGTAGTGAAGTCCATGGTTAAAACCTCCCATACTCTCCTAAGGACAGGTAAGGTTGGAGTAAACCTGGGTTTTTTTTTGTGGCAGGTACTTATTTTGTTGGCATATCGAACATTGTCGCACATAGCTTTTGACATCAGTATAAAGGTCCGACCAAAACAAAAGGACATGGCAAGTCTGGCGCGAGTAGCTTTGACTCCTGAATGGTCAATAAAAGGGATCATGGTATTCCTTAATCAATGTCTGTCGAAATTCCCAAAGAGAAGGACAAACAATCTATCTTTAAAATAAAGCAGGCTGTGTGTGACTCGAGAGAAGTCCTTCTTGTCTAATTTAGTGGTATATTGGTGAAGTAAAGATTTCCCTTCAGGTGTAGAAGAGTAGAACTGACGAAAGGTGTCTAAAATGGTCGGGATGAGAGAAGAAGTCCGTAAAAGTAAGAAGCTGTCATCAACAAACTAGTGAGATAGAGAATCAGTAATAGAATTTGGCTTTGCCAGGGTTAGTAACAAAATTCAAAATTGTAGCCCTTCTAGCTTGCTAGCCCATTTATGTTGTTTTCAAGGTTTGGATGGTATGGGACAAAATAGTTCTTAACTTTTCTAATTTGTGTAAATGTGAAAACACCTGCCAATCAAGTACTGATGCCATTTTTTAATTGCTTATGTGATAACATACAATTATTGGATGTAAGTAGAGGAACTATGCATGCAGGGGCACATCTTCATGCTGAAAAAAGTGAGGGGATGACTATTCTAAGATAACACTGCACCAACAACAGTAAGAGCTTCTGTTTCAATAATGAAAGGCTTGGAGAAGTCTGGAAGAGATAGAATAGGGGTTGAAGTAATTTTGCTTTTTAATTCTGTAAAAGCCTCATTGGCTGTTGTACTCCAAGAAAATGTAATGGAACTTAAAAGATTGGTGAGAGGAGCGATGAGTGAGGCGTAGTGACGTACAAAATGTTTGTAAAAGTTGGTGACTTTTAAGAAGCCCCTAAGCGTGTGAGAGAATGTAGCTAAGGCCAATCCAAAATGGCTTGAATTTTATTTGGATTAGGGAAACACCAGTGGCAGAAATAACATGACCCAAATAATGGATAGTGTCAACAGCAAAAAACACATTTAGATAGCTTAGCATAAAATTGATGAGAACAAGCAAGTCTCAAAACTAAGCGTAAGTGAACTAAATGATCAAAGTAACTAGGACTGTAAATGAGATGTCATAAAAAAAAAAACAAGACAAATTGTCGTAGGTAGGGATGGAGAAGGTCATTCATAGCTGACTAAACTTAGAGGGCTTCTTGAGGCCAAAAGGATAACAAGAATTCATAATGTCCATCAAAGAACGAAAAGTTATCTTATCCGTGTCTTCAAGGAATAACCAATTTGGTGATAACCAGACTGAAGATCATCTTAGTAAAAGATGATGTAGATCCTAGCTCATCTATAATCATCAATTGTTGGGATTGAAAAATGGTCTAACTATACAACAATTGAGAGCCTGAAAGTCAACAAAAAACCTCAAGTGCCATCTTTTTGCTAATTATTAAATAGGAGAGAGAATAGGCCTATGGCCTAGGAACAATGATGTCCTTTTTAAGCATGTCTTGGACAATGGTACCATGGCCTCCTTTTGGAAATGGGGTAATGATAAGGTTTACATTGACAAGGCAATGCTGGGAAGTAAAGGAATATGATGGTCATGTGGGCGAAAAGGGGGAAGCCGTGGGGCGTTTGAAAGACAATGGATAAGAGAGGAAAAGGTTCAGACTTCAAATGAGAGATTTTAAAGGTGGGGGTTAGAGGCTGAGATGGTTGTGGGTGAGGTAAGGGTTGGAAGGAGCGTTTAAAGGATGAACGGAGAGTAAATGTAAGGATGCAACACATCTATGTGGAACAGGTGACAAAATTGTTGGTAGGTGGAGGGTGTGGAATTTGTTAAGAATTGCCCTGTAGGGTGATAGAGGAGTGTTATGAGTAACAAAAGAGGTTGGAACAGCAAAATCAACAAAAATTAGGCTAAGTGTGGAGAGCCACTTATTCCCAAGACACATTTGCACCTTCACTTTGGTAAAATCTAAAAAGGATGGTGAATGAATGGCCTTACAAAGTGATGGGTACTTGAGGGCAAAAACCAGTGCAATGAATATGTTGCCTATTGCCCACCATAATTGAAAACTTAGGAGTGTTAGCAATTGAAAGGTAAAGATGAGAGGTGGTGCGAGGTTGCAAAATATTATGTGAACTACCAGTGTTAATAAGGACCATAACTTGCAAGCCTACAATGTGTCCATGAAATTTGAGGGTTATGTGAGAAGGATGGCCATTAAGAGCTTGGGGGGAAAAGGTGAAAATGTAGAGCTTCAGGGTCAAAGAGGGGATGGGTAATCAGATGGAGAGGATGCAGGCAAGGCTTCCTCTTCATCATCAACTAAAAGCAGCAAGAAACGATTAGGGGCACATTTGTTGCCCAATAGAAACTTCGCTGCAATTGTCACACAATCTCTATGCTCTTCATTCTTGCATTTGGCTTAAGGTAAGGCATTTCATAGGGAGAGTCAGAGAAGAAGTGGTAGAGGTAGTGGGTGGGCGAGAGGTGGAGGGTAAAGGTAGGTTGGAGTGAGTAGTAGTGGGGCGAAATTGTTTGGGTTCAGAGTCTCATATCTTAGCCTTAACAAGTTTAGCAAGACCAATGGCTTGCAAAATAGAGTATGGGTGTAAAATAGCCAATTCCTATCTAATATCAAGTAGTAAACTCGAAATAAAGCAGTTCAAAATAACATATGGGTAGACCATAGACCCTATTACAAATTTTCTCAAAGGAAGCTTGGTAATTCGAAACAAAACTTGTTTGGAGGAGCTTAAACAGTTTTGCATGGTGATTCTCATAGGTTGAAGAGCCAAAACAGAGTTCCAAGGCTCTAGTAAAAGAGGACCAATCAGTGAGCTGGTGATTTTGGTACATCCATTTGAACTAGCTAAGGGCCTCAACCTTCATGTAACATGCTGCCATTGACAGAAGCTATTCTAAAGGGACTTGATAGAAAAGGAAAAATTGTTTAGCTTAAAATAACCATCAAGAGGGTCCAAACCCTCGAAAGGTAATAATTGCAGTTTGGGGGGGACAGATAATAGGTTGTGGAATGGGTTAAAAGGAAAAAAGGTGGTTATATAGGATAACAAAAGGTGGTAATGGGGGTGGAAAGGTTTGAGGGTTTGTAGATGTACCAGGAGGGAGGTGGGGGTGGGGGAGGGCGTTGAGTATGGGGAAAAAAGGGTAAATTGTAGGAAAGGTCAATATATAAAGATGAGGACATTGAGGAGGTCGTGGGAATGGGTATGAAAGTTGGTGGAAAAGGAAGGGCAGTGAAAGGGATAGGAAGGCTAAAGGGCACTAGGAAGGGAACTTGGGTGGTTAAAGTAGAGAGTTGCTCTAAGAAGCCTATCATCTAGGTTTGAAATGCATCATGCTTGGAGTCCATGGCTTGTTGGAGGAGCAAGTGATGACTATCCTGCAATTGCTGGTGGTTCTCAAGCTAGGTTTGCAAAGCTCCCAACTTCTCAGTAATAGCTTGGAAAGCTTCAGCCACCTCCTTAGATGTTAGTTTGGGAGGCATTGAGAAGGGATGAAAGCACCAATGTTAGGAGGGTCCTACTTAAGGTGGCTAGGGTTAAGAAAAATAAACAAGCCAGCAAATAAAATTCTAGAAATAACAATATTCATTTCATAGCCCCAACGATAACAAGAAACAGCTATATATATAGTCTGTTTTAAAAGCAAAGGAATCACAGATTTACATGTGTCAACATCTGGAATTTTAGGAAATAAGAAATAACACCTTCATCCACAAGGATTTCTAGTCACGTGTGGCCTGCTGTCATTACCAGTTTTAGACAAAGAATCAGCACACGTAAACGAAGATAGAAACGGTGGGTTCAAGACAGTTTGTTGGGCTGCCTAGCTTTGGGTGGGTTTGATTAGCCATATTTAAAATTCATGTCTGAATTGCAAAGAAAGACAAAGGACGTTGCACCCGATGGGGGGAAAATGAGGAAATTAGCACTCTTCTTGATGGACGGTTGCCTTTCGTTGTTATTTTTGGTATCTATTGCTCTAAACGTGGCTTGAAGATGGCAATTCACGAGCCACGTATGCCACCACATTCATGCAAAATTTATGAATTTATATTCTTACCAACATGTTATACTTTCTATATACATACACAACACAATGGTATATTTTTCTAGAAAATACACAATGTCTGAAAACTCAACTCAAGTGGTACTGCTGTAGTAGAACTGTAGAAACAAAACTACCACCTTGAGCACAACGAATGTGTTTTACTGTAACTGAAGGACATCAGTTTTCAATGTATGAAATTCTTATAGACAGCTGCAATTATCAAACAAAACTAGATTCGAATATTCAATTCTACTTTAAAAACAAAACCAAACAAAAATATTTTTTGCTGCTTGTCGTGACTGTCTCAGGCTGCAATTCAATTCTTCTACAAAAAGACTAAAGAAGCTAAAGAGAAATATTTTTCAGTGTTTTGATAAAACAGCAACCTCTAGGCATGTACA